>JAOYNN010251522.1:0-10430 GCA_025770095.1 Goniobranchus kuniei
TGGGTCATCCCAAAAAAAAAAAAAAAAAAAAAATTGAAATAAACAATATTTTACACAAAATTCACCAAAATTGTGTCGAATATGGCTGCAAGACATGATGTAAGTACAAATATATTACAATTTTGCTCTTACCTGTCCTCCAATGTTGCCAAATCCAAGCAAAAGATGCTGAATTGAGACAGCTTGCTCCAGGCTGGGACTTCGAAAAAATGGTGCATGCACCATACGGTCTGGCGCTAGCGACTGGTGGAACACCAGCCTGAGCCTTCACCAGCCTTGGTGTAGCCGGAACAAGTAAATTAATAGTGTTTCATCCCAGAAGCTCCAGCCTTTGCCCAGCTCCAGCCCAGCCCCAGCTGCAGTGTGCTCGGGTCCTTAGCTGGCTACCTCGTATATCCACAAGTAAGTTGTTTTGCCTCAAAAAATCGGCGCAGAATTCAAGAAATTTGCGAAAACATATTGGTTTGAAGACAGCACCAGCAGCCCATATTATGCGCCAGCAAATGGAGAAGCAAAACCTGCTATTCGAAGTGTTAACAATCTTCTTAAGAAAACGAAAGATCCATACATCCCCCTTACTTTAAGGTCGTTTAACGTCGGCGATCACAAGCGTTGCTCTGAAGGTACGGTCTCCAATTTTGAGTAAAGTTTCTTGCGAACCGTAAGTTTAGATTCTAGAACCGTTTGCTGCAAATAGGTACGTGCCCTTACGATGGTGTGGCTTATCTAAGAGGTAACATGGGGTCATGGTCACATGTGCTCCTGTGTCTAGTAAAAAATGTGTTTTTGATACCTCGTCGAAAAGAAATAATTGGGTGAGGCGCGGACCAACAGTAGGGTTACAGGAGTCTACGGTTGACCCTGTTCGGCGTTTCCCTTGTTCTTATGGGTATGTGTAGTGAACAGTTGGTAAAATTTGCATCCCGCCGAGCATTTCTTTGCTTTTTGGGCGAAAAGGGAGTGGTACCACCACAGTTCTTGGGAATCACGGTGGAAGTGAGCGGGGCTGGCTTTCACTTTTGATTTAACAATGTTCATGGAAGGTGCAAGAGATAAAAATAGTTTGTCGGCTTCCTGTGCTAGATCGCAAGGATTAGTAATGCTGGACAGGGAGAGTGGAGTTTGGATAAAGTCAGAAAGTTGTTTGTGGAATAAGTTCTTAAAGGGGAAACAAGGTTCGTGACTTCCGAGCACATGATAGCATGCGGTCCATTAGGTCAGATGGTTGTCTGTCGCCGAGGCCTTGTAATTTGAAGAACTCTGCTGCCTTTGCAGTCTCGGACAGTCCTAACACAGAAAATAAAAATGATTTTAAGGTATCGTACTTACGGTCTGACGGTGGCTTAGATAGGACAGGACATGCAATGTCCTAGATGCTGTCGCCGTGTCCAATGCAACCACAACTGTGAAAGTACTTTGTTTCATCCTGTACAATACCTCTCGATCCGAGGTGGGCCCCAGTGTGGATAAACCACGCTTCCGGGATTGATTGCCAAAATTCCGGTAACCTCACTGATACTGCTCACAGTTGTACATTCAATTTGTTACAAATCACACAAAAACATTGCCTATGTCTAGAATCTAGATACTTATGAGTTGCAGAAACGTTTCAACTTTTCGGGGTCACTGTTTGTAGCGATCCGCTCACCTTGAAGTTTTTGTGCTGACTGGCTGATCGACTGTTAATGTGTGAAAACTTGTATCGATCTATGTACAGATGTCAATGCGTGAGTATGAGAAGTATGACGAGTGAATAATACTTGTTGCCACACAGTGCTGTTTTTGAAAGACGAGACTGAATAATGGTTTCCAATGCCTGATGGCAGGCTGTTCCATGCATGAAGGATGGGCGCTGAAAAAGCACATTCGTCAAATAAATGTAATATCAGTGCTTGTGGAAGGAACCTTTAGAAGAGTTCTATCATTTGACGATCTTAACTACCTAATAAGGGAGTAAATTTGTAGAATTTCATTTAAATGCTATGGCTTCTGATAATAGATAGTTTTGTGTCAAATAACTAGGACTTTGTATAAGATCCTTTTCTTTTTACTAGCAGCCAGTGAAGGTCTTTTAAAAGAGGTGTTATATGATCACGTTTTTACGACGAAATATCATTTTGGCTGATAACTTTTAGTGTGAATACACGAGCTGGAATCGCGCGATCAGCTAGCAATTAGAAAACGAGGCACTAGCGGGTGAAAAGCGATTATCGCTTTCGGTGTGAACGCACACGCTATTGTTCTCTCTACTAGCAGGTTTTCTCACTTAGCTCTTGTATAAATTTCCAGCCCAACAAGTTATGCAGAAAGAAATTATACTTTCAATTGTTGACCGATAGGACATTGACATGACAATGTCGCCAACGTTAAATGATTTGAGCTTACAAAGAAAATATAGCCGTAAGTTCGCCTTAGCGTGAACTACGCTGAGTGAGCGTGTCAGTCTAGATGTCTATCTATAGTGACCCAGGGATTTTTATAGCTGCAAACTTGCTCCACTTCTTCACTCTTGATTGTTATTGGGTGACTTTTTTAATGTATGCAAAAGTTTATAACAATTTTTTCCCATAATATTTAAGACTAAACAATTTACTTCACAACAATGGGCAAAAAGGTCAACTTGTTGTATCTGCTTTCATCATCAGTTGTTTCTAGCAGACCTTGAATGCTTGTATCATCTGCGAATTTTAATGGTTTGATTATTTGTGCGTTGATTGCACAATCATTTGTATAGATTGTAAACAGCACAGGGGACAACATGCAACCTTGAGGGACTCCAATAGTAGTTGTTATGTATGAAGATGTTGTGTTGTTTAGTTTGACATATTGATTTCCATGATTTAAAACCTCCTGTATTCATAAGATAATGTTTATATTAAAGGTCATATTTATGAGCTTTTTTTACATAAAAATAGAAGGTTGGACGGTGTTAAAAGCAGATGAAAAGTCTATGAAAAAAATAAGGCAATAATTTCTGGGAATGTCAAGGTGTTGTAAACAATGTCAAGAAAAACTGCTACAGTGTCTTCAATACTCCTCTTTCCCTGGTAAGCAAACTGCATTGGATCTTGATAACAGTCAATTTTACTTTTCAGGTGTTTCAGTATTATTTTTTCAAAGCATTTCATTACAATTGGTGTCAGGGATACTGGTCTCAAATCTTTCAACTCCTTACTTTTGTCTTTTTTGGGGGACAGGTATAATCTTAGAACATTTCCATACAGATGAAATAGTATGTTGTAGAAATGACATGTTAAAAATATGTGTAAAAACATAAGAAAGTTGAGGAGCGCACATCTTAAGAATTTTACCTTTCAACCCATCCAGACCATATACCTTTCTCTCATTCACTCGTTTAAGCAACTGTCTGACCTCGCTTTCACTGATAAAAATTTTTCCATTTTCAACATTACAGGTAGTTCAAATACAATAAGACAAAACTACATTTTTTCTACAGTTGTGAAAACTTTGAATAGCTTCTCTTTACATAGGAGTTTCAAAGGTCTATGACCTATTTTACCCTTATACTGATGTGGTGTGATAGATTTGTTTCAACATGCATCTGACAGTAACTCTCATTTTAATCTGATTATAAGACACTGCAATCGCCTAACAATGGAATCTACACACCCTCACAAAATAAACGGTATCATTTTTGACTTATTCTTAATAACATTACTCAGTCAGTGTGTGTAGAAAGAACTGAATCTGACAAAATACTAGTTCAATCTAATATCTCCCAAGGGACTGCTCTAGGTCTACAGTTGTTCTTGATTTATTTAACGACAAAATGACTTGCCAAGAGGAATGGCACAGATTGGAAAGGCATGTTGATAATTAAAATGAAACTGATATGATATCAACATGCCTTTTTCCAACCTGCGCCCTTCTTCTTGGCAAGACATTTTTGTATAGCCATCCAACTCCACTCTTTTTCAATCTCAGCACAGACATGCTGTGGATGGGATGAGTCTTGTGCTATGCATTTCTTTTTCAATGTGCTCATGGACACCAGCTACATATCTCCCTAGCCTACAATACAGAGCTCCCATTGTTTCATGTATTTTATGTATTCATTTATCTATTTATTTATTTACTGATTTATTTATTTATTTACTTATTTATTCATCTTTTTATTTTTTACTTATTTACTTATTTATCTATCTATTCAATCTTGCTTTGATTTGATTCTAATCAGTTTTCCTTTAGTTGTGTGTGTGTGTGTATGTGTGAGTGTGTGTGTGTTGGTATTTCTTCTCATTAGGATCAACAGTAGGTGCTTCTCAAGGGTATGGGATAAGTACCACCTTCCATTTCTCTTCATACAAAAATGTAACTGTTTTCCATTTTGTCCACTTGTTGTCTGATAGAAGTGTGAACCCGAAACGTCCCTGTATTGTCCAGTCCTTTAGTTGAGTTTTGCAACATTTACTATTGTTTTTCATTACACTGATAATATACTCAACAGCAGCACATCCCCCCCCCCCCTTTTTTTTTATTTCAAATCTTGCTGAGTCAGTCAGTATGTGAAGGAGAAGATTTCACACATTAATACAATAATGTAATATCGGGTGGGGCTAAAAGAAAACCTCACTGTACTTTGGACCTTTATAAATCAGTAAAATGTGAATGAATTTCTTCCTAATTTTCTTGAAATTTAGATCAACTAAAGCTTGATGAGATTTGAAAAGGACATGAAAATTCTTTGACAAACTAAAAAGTAATGAATTTTTCCCTGAAACAGCTAAAAATACACAATATTATTGAAGGCAAAAAGTTACCTGACTGTTTGGATCTCTATCTAAACAATGATTTTATTCTACAAAAAGGCAGGGCAACATCCCGCACCGGTAAAATAACACAAAGCTTATCTTTGTTCTAAAAAAATTAAATTCATTAAGAAAGATAAATGACCACCTCAGTCGCCAGATTTGAATCTGATGGATTACTTTGCACAGGATTCGTTAGTTGAAAAAGTGTACGAGAATCAGAGGTTGTCATTCACAGGGGCATCCCTGGAACAGAAAATAATGCAATGCTAGGACTTGATTAGTGAGGAGGTCATTTGTAAATCAATTCTCAGATGTAAACGAAGGCTTAGAAATGTAATTCATTAAAATGATGGTCCAACAGAGCATTTAGGCAACAAATCCTAATGAATGTTTTGAATCTGACGCAACTTTTACCTTCAATGATATTGTATATTTTTAGGAGATTCCCTTAAAAATTCATGACTTTGTAGTTTGTACACGAGTTTGCATGTCCTTTTTAAATTTCATCAAGCTTTACTTGATCTTACTTTCAGCAAAATTGCAAACGTATTTATTTACATGTCATCAATGTATGATAAGACAAGCTACCAAAAAGAAATTGATTCCATTGTAGAGTGGTGTGATAATAACAATCTACATCTGAATGTCAATAAAACTAAGGAAATGGTCATTGATTTCAGGAAAAATGAGTCATCCCCACCCCCCATTGTCCATTAAAGGAGATATTGTTGAAAAAGTGGAGTTTTTCCAATTTTGGGGATTAATTGTATCAGACACTTTAACATGGGAACAGACTCTGTATGCATTTTGAAGAAAGCTAGACAAAGATTATATTTTCTAAAAAAAGAGAGGGCATTTACTGTGTACAAGAAGATACTAAATTTCTATAGAGCAATTATTGAGAGTGTCCTTACACAAAATATTCTGGTTTGGTTTGATAAAATTTCGGAAAATGACCTTAAGAAGCTCAATTCTGTAATTCGGAACGCAGAGAATATTATTGGCCGTAAATTATTACCTTTGTAGTCTATTTATACTGAGAGTATAACAAAAAAAAGTAAAAAACATCCTTAAAGACGAGACACATCCATACCGAGGTTATTTTGAATTTCTCCCCAATGGTCGGTGCCCCAAGGGCATTTAAAGGAAATCAGCGGCTTGTCAAGAGTTTTCATCCACAAGCCATTAAGCATTTGAAAAACACAAGGCAGCCACGCAAAGTTCATTAAATACCTAACAATTATAAGTCCTATCTGAAGTAAGGTTGCTCTTGCCTGATGAATCAACGATTGTAGTAGGAGAGTGTATAGGTAACTAACATTCTCTGAGTTGCTAGGTTTATATCAATGTTATTCTTATACCCTCAAATCAAGATTACAAGGTACCAGAACAGAATGGAATGCTATTTCATTGTTGTTGTTTTTTGTTGTTGCTGGGTTTTTTTTTAATTGTTGTTGTCTTTTTTGTTCGGTTTTGTTTGTTTTGTTTTTTTGTTTGCTTTTGTTTGTTGTTGGGTTGTTGTTGTTTTGGGTTTGTTTGTTTTTTAGATGTGGGGTGTTTTTGGTTTGTTTGTTGTTTTTCGCTTTATGTGCTTGGGTTGCTGTTTGTTGTTGTTTTTCTTGTTCTTGTTTTGTTTTTGTTTTTGTTATTGATTTGTTTGCTTGATTTTGTTTCAAGTTTTGTTTTTGTTTGTTTGGTTTTTCATTTGGTTGGGTTGCTATGGTGCTTTATTTGTTTTATTTGGTTATTTCTGTTTTTGTTTTTGTTGTTTTGTTTGTTTGCTGATAGATTTGCTGTTTTGTTTCTGTTTTGTTTTGGGTTTTTTGCTTGTTGTTGGTTTTGTGTTTTTGTTTGTTGTTGTTTTTAGCCCCACCATATGGAGTCCAATCAATAATAAACTATATCCCTGCATCAAAGCAAGCCTAGCAGGGATGTCAGAGTCAGTTTTTGTACCCCATACTTTTATCCAGACCTTAAATAAATTTCATTTATTTCCAAAGGAGACAAGGGATCTTTTTTTTTTCTCTCTTTCTCTCCTTTTAGCTTACACCGTCAGGGTCGCCAAGGCGAATCTTCTGTGCCCAACTTCCTGTATCACGCATCTTTTTCCTTCAATTCAAATGCTATCATGTCTTCCTTCATCTCATCCAAATATAATCTCAATGGCTTTCATATATTTTTTCTTTTGCCCTACAGTAGATCTACAATCTATTATAAATTCAGCTAGCCCCCAAAAGGTGTACTCGAGGCATAACCACACTACATAGAAACATGAAATTTAGCACAAAGGTCTAAACAATTCTGGACTTTCATGTTGTACCATTATTTTTATGATTAAAATAGTATTTATGTACAATTTTAAAAAAAGACAGCATGTATTTTTAGAGTCCTTAGCAGATGAACCAGGAAGTAGAACCTAAGTGTTCCTTGATCACATTCCAGTGGACATAGGTTACTCTTTGATAGGCCTAATGAAGCCCAAAATTTGAAACAAAAAGGAGCCAGAAATTTAACTATTTGGAAATCTCTCCGGTGGCTCACATTCCAGTGGACATACTCTTTAAAAAGAAGAAATAAGAAAAGCATTAGTCTAACCCGGCCAACAACAAAAAGAAAAGAAAAAAGAAAGAAAGAAACACAGAAAGAAAGACAGAAACAAACAAACAAACAAACAAACAAAAAGGCAAACATGCACAAAACAAAACAAAACATCAAAAACAAAATTTAAAAAGCGTACAAAAACAAACAGACATTGATGTGCAACAATAACTTTGTAGACCTAGATTCGAGACAGATTTGTTAATTTATATTCTCGTTCTAGATTAGATCTAGGAAAAACCCATACAAAAATGACCATAGGTTTCTAGACCTAGAACTAGATTGAATTTCAAATATACAATAAACATGGACACGAAGGCATTCCTTGAGCTGGGGGAGGCAATCAAGTAAACCACTGCCCCGTCTACTCCAGTCACAGCAGTGGCATTTAGGTCTCCTCCGTTCTGGAATCCTAATGCTACATCATGGTTTTTACATCTGGAAGCGTCTTTTGCGACACACTCTCCACCTATAACAAATGACAGAACAAAATGTTACCATGTTGTTCAACAATTACATTCAGCTGCATCAATGCGAGTCAAGTCGACCATTGAGCATCCACCTGTGAAAGGTATGTACGGATCACTTTAAAATGCCTTGCTGGAGGCATACGATCCCACCCAGCTACAAAAAGATACTGCACTGCTAAATTTGAATGGACTAGGTGACAAACGTTCCTCTGAAATACTACAGTACATGAGATCCCTGAACTCAAACCCACAGACTCTGTTTCGTGCCCTTTTCCTCAGTCAGTTACCTCCGGAAACACGACGCATGCATTCTTGTACAGAACCCTGAAAGTACCCTTGATGACATGGCCAAAACATCTGACCGCATCTTAGAAGTAGACATACCCCAAACAACAACTGTGGCAGCAGCATGCCATCAAACTACATCGTGCAACTCAGAACTAAGATATGGAAATAAACAGGACGAAGTTGATTTCAATGCCGTCGGACGAAATAAAAAACAACAACTCCACAGTTCATCATTTGTCGTTTTCATGCTAAGTACGTTAAAAAAAAAGCTCGCCGGTGCGAAAAGATAGTTGATGGTCGCCCCTGTGCTTTAGCACCATCGACATCACAGGGAAACGACAGGGCCAGTCGATTTTAGAGGGCACGGTTGGCCTCACAAACGCCCTACACATTGACTCCATCAACACCGGTACCATATCAGTGAATGACCTCCTCTCGGGTAAATCTTTTCTCATTGATACGGGAGCAGAAGAATCGGTCTATCCCTCACATTCGACAGACCGCAAAAGGACTCGTGGCCGGAATCTAGTGGCAGCAAATGGATCAACAATCCACACGTAGGGAAAACGTAGCTTGTCCCTGCGACTAGGCAAAATGAAATGTTTCCCACATGATTTCTGGATCGCAGATGTGACGCAACCTAGACTCGGTGCAGATTTCTTTAACCAACACCGTCTTGCCATCGATCTGACGAACAAAAGACTGGTCTCTCTTGACCGAACCACAACTATTCAAGCACATAGTACAAAAGACGATGGTTCTGGAATTCATCAGATTCATTCCAGGTATGAGGCAATAGTAGAATAATTTCCCAGCCTACTAGTTCCAGCATTTCAAGAAAATCAACACGGTGTGAACCACTACATACCAACAACAGGACCGCCAGTACATGCACGTGCACGCAGGTTAGACCAGGAAAAATTTTCAGCGGCAAAAGCTGAATTCGATGAAATGGAACGACTTGGCATTGTCCGGAGATCGTCATCACCATGGTCCTCTCCTTTACACATGGTCAAAAAACCCAACGGAGGCTGGCGGCCATGTGGGGACTACCGGAGACTAAACACCGTGACCAGAGATGATCGTTATCCACATACAAGATCTCAATGCAAACCTTATCAGAGGACACATCTTCAGTAAAATCGATCTCATCCTCGGTTACAAGCAGATACCGGTTGCGGAAGAAGATATACCTTAAACTGCCATCATTACTCCTTTCGGCCTCTTTGAATTTCTTAAAATGCCATTTGGTCTAAAGAATGCGGCTCAAACTTTCCAGAGACTGATGGACAGCATTTTACAAAACCTTGACTGTTGTTTTGTTTAATTAGATGATATCCTTGTAGCAAGCATTTCTCCGGAGAACCACGAGAGGGACTTACGCAAAGTTTTTAATCTGTTGTTAGTAAATAAGATAAGATAAGATACATCTTTATTGTCCAAGAAGACACATTGACTTGGTGGTACAGAATATAAGACTATTACTCTCATTGCATATATGCCAGAACAGAGAAAAAACAAAAAACAACACATTTTTGCGAATCTTCCAACTCTTACACTCCCACTGGAAATAACATGGCATAACAATAACAAGTTGACATTTGCGTGGTATAATAATCAGACATATATGCATGATAATAATGCATGTTAATAATGGACTAATAGTAATGGGGGAGTACAGATGATGGAACAAATAAAATGGTTATGCTGGTGGTAGCAGTTTGATGGAAAATGGGAGGAATTAACGTTTGTATCGCTCACGGCGACAGAGCATGATGATTGGTCTATTTGATCTGGAGGAGAATTTGATCTGGGGAGTTAGTGGATTATCAGGATCCGAGATTATTGCATTCATCTTTTTTATACAATAACATCCATGCAATTCATCAAAACTTTGAAATTTTACTTACACTTACTTTCTCAGCCCTCTTTATTACTTTGTTCAACTGTTCTCTTTCTTTTTCTTTAACATTGCCTCCCCAGTACGTAATACAAAATGTTAAGATGCTTTCAATGGTGGCATGATGAAATAAATGTAACAGAGTAGAATCTATGTTAAAAGCTTTAAGTTTTCTTACAAAGAACATCCTTTTACTTATTTTTGAGGCAACATTAGAGACATGAGTTTGCCATTCTAAATTTTCATTATTGTAATCCCTAGGTATTTGTATGCCGAGAGTGTTCTACCTCTTCATCTTTAATGACAATAGGGTGAATGCGAGATTTATTTTGTCTAAAATCTATCACGATCTCTTTTGTCTTTTTAACATTCAATTTTAGTTCATGTTCTTGACACCAATTT
>JAOYNN010251633.1:0-10429 GCA_025770095.1 Goniobranchus kuniei
CTCTCTCTCTCTCTCTCTCTCTCTCTCTCTCTCTCTCTCTCTCTCTCTCTCATGCACACACACACACACACACACACACACACACCCAACCTTTCTCTGTCACTGTGATTTATGGGGCCAAGGCTCATTTGCAAAAGGTCTTATATAGAAGTGAGCCCAGGCAAGTTAAAAAATTTTCGTTGACTTTTAAATGTTTCTCTCAAAAAAATCATAGTTATTGTAGTTGATAATTCTCAGTCATTGCTGAAAGCAGTTTTTATGTTCATTGAAGTCACAGGCCCCTGATATTGACGACACTTTTGATGATGAGAATGAATCCTTTTTCATCTTCCATTTCATCCAATGTGTATATTTTGTTTTATCTTACCAGTACAAGGAAAGTCGATTCCCATGGTTCTTTGGAATGACGAACTCCAACAAGCACAAACAGAACCATATTTTCAACTGCTTCAGCAGAGTTTGGGACTGTATACCTATGATGATCCAAACATTATACATCCCAGAATTCCGCACTATCTCACACCTACTCTTCTAGTCAACAAGGCGAGACAAGTAGGCTCAATCGAGTCATGTGAGTAGAAATTGAATTCGGAAAACGTGAAATTTTTCAGTGTTACGTACAGAAAGGCGACAGTTGATAAACTTTTTTGAAGTTATTGATTGTGTTTTGTGTGGTGTCAGATTTTAGAATGCAAACCTACTTTTCTGTTTCTTGGTAGCTTCTGATGTATAAGGGCATTGAGAAATCACAAGAAATTAAATAGTCTCAGGATATTTATTGCAACAATATAGTTTCTATTTGAACATGGAATGAGCATGTAAAAATTGGACTGCTAATGACCCAAATCTTGATGAGGCCTTACCTGTTTCCATGTCTTTCTTGGTGCCAAAGCAAAGCACTATTATTCTTTTATTAGATGTGTATGATTGGGCCCCCCTGTGGGGTTTGGGGTCTCAACAGAGAGGAGCTAGACTAAGCCAGCTGCAAATCTTAACATGCTTGTTGTAGAAGGTGGCTAAGGGTTGAATTAGAGCTTCTTCTCTCATCTGTCCATCTTCTGTCAAGCTCTCTTTTGTATCCTGAGAGGGATGGGGGGAGTTTTGCAGGGAGAAGGGAGGAAGCATTTTTTGTTCCAGCTTTATTGAGTTATTCCTTTTTCGGACAACAATTATATGAAATAAAATAAAGATAGCAGTTAATTTGGAACAAAGGTATAATGACATAAATACATAATGTAGTGACCGTAAAGATGATGAGGATTGATGGTAATAATTATAATGTTGCGTTTGTTCCCAATGATGATAGAAAGTGTGAGAATTGTGCAAAACATTCCTAAAGTCAGTAATGGTAACATAAGGCATGGCTTAAAAAAAAAAAACCAACAGTATGCATAATGACATTAACAACACATACACTATAACAGGCATTTGCATGAGTTATGATGGTGACAGTCATGCTGATAAAAGATAAAGATTGCATTTATATAACACTTTTCATCATTCTACAAACAATTTCAAAGCACTTTACAATACTTATCTCCTAGCAGGCATAGCCCCTGGGGAGCATACAGTAAAGTGTAGCACATATTGTGCAGCAATACCATCCAATTGCTTGGTACTCATTTTAACACCTGAATTGAGGGCAGCAATTAGGATGAATTTTCTTGCTTAAGGAAAAAACACCAGTAGTCGCTGGCTGGAGTTGAACCAGGGACCTCCTGATCCTGAGCTGAAGCCTTAACCATTGAGCCATCTATCCCCCAAATTATGATGCTGATGATGATGATCATGATAACAAAGAGATATGTGGTTACTTTTTGTTCTTCTCTTTTCCAGTGCTTTTCAAGTTTGATGTGGATACACTCAAAAAAGGGAGTGATATTGACATTGTACAGGATGAGTCTTTGAATCTATCCTCCAATAAGGAAGTGGAGATGTTCAAGTAAGTGTTAACATTTTGTCCTTAATTGAGCCTCAAAGATAGTCATTGATTTTTATTATTAACTTTTTTTTTTCAACCCCTATACCCCTTTTGTAATGCAGTACTCTTTGGTCATCACATTTTGCCTGTTTTTCGCTAGAAAGTTGTATGGACCAGATGTTAATGATGGAGCTTCTTAGAATATTAATGCATATGCTAGCATATGATTATGTGAATTTTGCAAGGCAATGGATATTGCACATTTTGAATTATTTTGTCAGACTCTCAAATTTGTCACCTAAAATTCTACTCCATGAAAACATTCCTAAATTGTTTTCTTTTTTTTTTTTTTTTGTCTTTGCTTGTCCAGGCCAATTCACAACTTGGATTTTAACTGGCTGAACATGATCCAAAAAATCAATCAACAAGTGGACAAAGGCAGCGCCTGACGAATTGGGAGCAGCCAGGTTTCTGGAAAAGATCTGCAACTGTGAAGTGGACTTCGACACCCCCTATTGGGGCCAGTGTTCTTATTTCATGAGTCCTCATGATATTATCCATGTTTTTATTGTTTTGTTTTGTTTTGGCGTTGGTCTTTTTGTTGTTGTTGTTTTAATGTGACTCATACTGGATGTTGTTATTGTCTAAAAGTCTCCTTCCCTCCCTCCTTCAGTTTGGTCTTCAAACTTTATGTTGTCACAATCAAATTGTGTATTACATATAGGGAAGAGTAATGATTGAAACTGTTGCCCATTCCCTTCCTTGTGCTGTTTCATAGCTTCAGATGTCAACTGTGTAAATTCAATTCAAAAGAATTGTTCAAACACATCATTTACATCATAAATTAGTTTTGAGGAGGGATTTCAACCAGGAGCTGTGAAATACAAAGGCAGAAATGGACCTATTGATACGCGCATGCCCTCCAAAAAAGTGACCACCTTCATTATTTGTATGTACAAGCTTTAAAACTTAATAGAAAATGTTCAAAGATAAAAAGAAAGCCAAAAGAAAAGGATGAGGTTTATAGTCTGTATCCCCGCATATATAGAGGATCTACAGACTACACCATTGCCCTTTTTTTTTAAAAAAGATGAGTATATAATATCACTGGGCCAATACCCTATCAATTCAAACAGGCTAACGACTAGACACAGTCAGGAAATCAAACTAACACCCTTCCTATGTTCAGGTCAACAGCCATTCTCTCTGGTTTTTCCCCCCTTAACAGGATATAAGTATGGAGCAACTTTGGACAGTTTAGAAAATGCTTTTCAGTCAGTTACCCTCAGACACAAAAACCCCCCACACCAAAACAAAACTAAAAACAGGTAGTTGCAAACAAACCTGCATTGACAGTAATACTCAGTCTTATTGAGTCAGTCTATAGAAAGAAGAGGTAGAAGAAGAAGAGAAGAAACAAGAAGAAGAAGAAGAAGAAGAAGAAAGGGATTGTATTGGTTTGCATTTTGTTCACCCTCAAATACTCAAAATAACACGCTTGATTTTTTCTTCTTCTTGTTTTTGTTGTGTTGGGGTTTTGTTTAGATTTCAAATGTAGGTGTGTTAGAATTAACTGATTGGATCACGAGAATGGCTTGGAAAAATAAACCAAGACATCTGTGCATCAGCCGTTTTTCTTTAAACTTAAAGCTTCAAGGTAGACTCTTATTGTCACATACTGATGTGGTTGTAGATCTATAATATCGCCAGTGTAATTCACAAATCGGCCACCGGCAACTTCGAAAGCTTGCAGGTGGTCGGTTTGTTACAATTACACTGACGATATATGTGGAAATGTTAAAGTTTTAGGGATGCTCCATAAAAGGTAAGGCAGCACGAAACATACAACATTTCAAACCAATGTCCTTCGTCAAATGCAAATAAACAGGGATAACAAAAGACAGCTAGAGGAGTAGAAGAAATACAGAGTGTTACACATAAAACCCAACTTATGAGGCTCTGAACCCTTACATTGGCATCCCCGACTATAGTCGTATTTATAGTTCTACTTCCCTTTGCCAAGTATGACTATAGTCATATTTACTGTTTTTACTCCCGATTGCCAAGTTGGACTATAGTCATATTCTGCCCAGCACCTCATGAGGAGTCCATTATAGAATAAAATGATGCCCTGTTGTTTCGGGAGTTGTTTTCCTTGATGGGTTAGTAGACTGTTGATACTGCATGCAGTGTGTCGGTCCCAGATCTAATAAAACAAGTTACCCAGCCAACATGGATTTTGAAAGTGCGGACGACACTCTGACTCTAAAGAGTCTAGCGATGAGGAAATCGATGGGGATAGCAGTGATTCAAGATGTAGTGAATAAAACCAAGCAGCTGATGACTACAATGTGCATTTTGAGCCTTGTCAGGGTGAAGATACGAGACCGGCAAGAAGGGGGCGTTTTGCTACTCATACTGATGTTTTAGAATGGGAGTATTTGGAAAATAGAGATACACATGATCCACTAGAATGGCACGTGACCTTTAATAACTCCTCAAAATACAGATCAATCTATCATTAGTATACCGGTATCCTGAAAGTTTCACCTGAATATATACAATGGTTTAGGACCTTTTTTTTTTGTTTGACATAAGACATTTCTAGAGATTTCAGCAAAAAATGCGCGGCAATGGCAAAGACACAGCTCAAAATGGGCTGTGCGTGCAATGTCACCAACATTGCTTTACACATGCAATTGCATGCAATGTCACCAAAATTACTATACGCGTGCATTCCTTGCTGAATTGCTATACGCAATATTGCGTGCAGCCATTATTATTACTATTATTATTATTATTATTATTATTATTATTATTATTATTATTATCATTATTACTAAATTGCAGGCTATTTTAATAATTGAATATTGTTAGCATCGTTATTTTCAAAATTATTTTTGAAAGGATGTGAGACAAGGTTTAAGAATTCGTTTGCTCTTATAACTAATTTCCCATATCTGTCTTCGACCTCAGAGTTTTCAAACTGTTACTGGTTCAGTAGTTTTTTAAACATTGCTATGATCGCCTTTTGCATTAGTTATGCTTTCTACCTTTTTCTTTATGTCATTGTCAGTTAGCTTGATTTGCCTTTTTACAATTGTGTGTCGTATTTTATTGCGCCCAATTTTCATGTGCGTAATAGTTCTATCGTCTGTTGTGTTTTGAATTTCTTAATTTTATGTCTCTCTGTTGTTGAGATAATAAGGCGATCTCGGTGTCATTTCTTCTCAGCTGTTTTCCTTGAGTAGCTTTATCATACCTCTGCTTTCTGTGCTTGATTTGTAAATAACTATCACTGCAGAGTTGCCTGGAAGTTTTTAAACTATAATCCAAACACCTATAAAAAGTGACCCAAACTGAGCAACAAATTCCCAAAATGTAAAATTAGCTAGTGTACACAACATATTAAGGAAAGGACGCGTTCCTCCTTATAATCATCTACTACAGTTAAACTTGATATGCCGGGTGCCATACATTGTGTGTATTTGTCTTTTCTTCTTAACCATAGTGTTTATGAGTTTCATTTTTCCAACATGCTTTCTGTGACAACAAACAAAAATCCAAACTGGCAAACATAAACTGTGGACTGATCGGTCCGCAGAAAATCGGTCCACATGAAGGGAGATGTAATTTGCTCAATTTAAAACATTTTTGTTTTTCCACTTCATTAAGTCAAAGCTCACATTAATTTTAGTACAGTTCTCTAAGTTAGCCTTCTGTCAATGCATCAAACATGGCTGCATAAATGTTTGATCAATGTTTAAAGCGATGTTGGTAGGTGAAAATTTATTGGAGCCAAAGAGACACCACTTTCGCTATTTTTTTTTAAGAAAGGATGCGTACAGTCTTACAGTATACATCTTACTGTGTTCCTAGCGAGGACTTTTATTGAGTAATTTGGTTTTAATTTAAAGTTTTCATTTGTGATTTTGTTGTAAATAGAATAGTTAAATTATATCTGTGAACTGAAGGTGAACTGTTTTTAACAGTGATAGTGTCCGCGTGCTTCGTTTACTCTTCAATAAATTTTATAAAGTAGCCCATACAAGCACAAAGTTCTAGTCAAACTTTTTTATGTCAAGCATCTATGTATAGGAGGCAATGTACGTGTTAAACAGTGTTCATTTGGTTTAATCTGCTCATGAGCACCATGAAGTGTAATGGCCTTCATGTTGAATACAAAAGCGTAGGCCTAAGATATTCATAACCACTAGGCTTAATCTATACTTGTATTTGCTATGATTCGATATGTATCTGCTTATCTCACACTATTCTGTTTTCTAACTTGAATGTCTAGTACTAGTATAGATCTAAATCATCTTCCGAGAAAAGTAAAGATTTTCCAAATAAATTTGTTTAGAGAATAATGTGAAGACATGCCCATAGAGCTGATCTAGATCTATATAGATCTAATTCATGCACATAAGACAAAATGGAATAATAAATTCAGTGATCTTATCTGGACCTATCTAGATCTAATCTAGATATCCAGATCTAATCTAGATATCCAGATCTAAATGAGAAGAATCTAATCTAGATCTAGATGTTAGATCTAGGTCTTTATCACTTTTTTTTAATGCAGGCTTGATGATGTTAAGATATGTGTATGAACAGAAATCCGATGAGAAGTGAGAAAAAAGCAGGCAAAAATTCCATACAGACGTTCAACATGGGGCGATAATCTAACAATGAGATTTATGTGTGCATTTAAGCCTATTGAATGGACTATTGAGGTCCCATGGGTTGCGTTTTATATGGAACACCCTGTATAATTATAATAATAATAATAATAATAATAATATGTACATAAAATAAAGGTGGCCTGGTAGCTCAGTTGCTAGAGCAGCTGACTGCCATGCGAGTGGCCCGAGTTTGAACCCAGTGGGGCAGTGGATTTTTCTCGGGGGGAGCCTGTTCACCCAGCAGTATAAATGGGTAGCTAGGTCTTTCTAGACTTTGCGAAAGTAGAGATGGTGTGGAAAGCAATGGCAAACTACCACATTACGCCGTATGCCTAGTATAATTCCCCTACACTCAGCCATGGGTATGGGGCTAACTTTACTTTAACATAAAATGAAATAATAATAATAATAATAATAAATATCACTTAGGCCTATATAGCGAATATCCCCATCAACAGACAAGCTTTATGTGCTTTACAAATAGAGGTAAATCTGAGAAGAAGAGATAGAACAATCATTAAAAAGTTTGCATGACATTTCCCTTCATCAATCATTTCAAAATTAACTAAATAACACAAGAATTACTGATCTGTAAAGCCAAAAAGACAAATGAAAAATAATAACACAGAGGACTTAGCTGGTTGTTGTGACCTCAGGTCTGACGGAAAAAAATTAGTGGTGGGATCGATCCCAAGTCAATTTCAGGCAGATACCCCATCCCATACCAACTCCACAGTCTGAGCCAGTCTGTTTGATTGATGATAATGGACTCAAAGCTCAACTTGTCAATGAAGGCAAAGAAAAATCTGGATTGCTCTGTGATATGATATACCTACGCAATAGTGGAGGTGGGTGAAAAGAGGCCTCATGACTGCTTCATCACTGTTAGACTGTGCCATGCCACCCGTCCCTGTCCTTCTGGTACATTAACACAAGATACAAGACAACGACCCTGTGCATTAAGAGTGAAGCTTGTGGCTGGGTAGACAGGTTGGGGTAAGGGAGAAATGAGAGACAATAATTATCAGGCTAGTTGTTTTTTTAATGCTGGCTGTGAGACCTACTAGGCTTGACCAAACTCAACAAAGAAAACCTTAGACCAGTTGTAAAATCACAGGATCTTTAATTGACAAAACAGTTAAGGCTTTTGGATTGACCAAAAGATACAGACAGCTTGCTTGGTTGGTCACTGGTCAGTTGTAATGATTGGCTCATGTATAGCACTATTCCTTATTGCTGCAGCAAAGAATTAGTGTATTGGGGACGTCCAAAAGTGGTAACCAAATGATGTGAGAACATTAATGTGATGATATTTTTTATAATTTTAATTTTGTCATAATATTTTGGAGCAATTTATTAGAGGCATAAATACAATTGATGCATAAATTCATGTCATTATTTTACTTTGTTTTCTTAAACAAATTTGTGATACACATGGACTTTTGAAGTAAATTACATTCTCATATGTATATGTTTTAGCATTCATTGTCTGCAAAGCATAATTTACATTTTCTGTCGTATATGCCGGGTATGTAAATTTTTATGAAATCTTTGGATTTTGACATTTATCATAATGGATAGTGGCTCTTTTACCTACCATGTGCATAATGTAGAATCACAATCTTTATAATATTTGTGTGTGTATCAAAGTTTGTTTATTTGAGCTACATATTGGGGGGCAGAGATGGGTCAGTGGTTAAGGTATAAATCTTGGGATTGGGAGATGCTGGGTTCGATTTCCGCCAGCGACAACTTGTGTTTTTTTCCTCAGGAAAGTAAAATTACTCTTAAATCCTTCACACAACTCAAATGTGAAACGAGTACCTAGCAACTGGCTGGTATTGTTACGCTGAACGTGCCACGCTCTACTGTATACCCACCAGGGGCTGTGTATGCTTAGGGGATAAAGCGCTTTGAGATTGTTTGTAGAACAGGTGGAAAGCACTATATAAATGCAACCTTTATCTTTATGTGTAGCTCTCTACTAGCACAGTGTCATTATGACAGTTGTGAGGAGGAACAGGGAACCTCACACCCTGAGAACATAGAGACCACTAACAAACTCACCAAGCAATATGACTTCTGCATATTTTGATGAGCATTCTTGTGGTTAATACGTGGATATTTAAACACAAGAAAGGATAAGTGATGAAGAGTTCATACTTGGTTTTTCTTCTTTTTAATCCCCTTTTTTTTTTTTTTTTTTTTTGTAAGGGAGTGTACATGTGCTGTTAAGGGTAGCTTCAGGGTCTCAGGAATGTCCAGTGACTTGGACATAACAATGAAAACGTGTTATTATTCAGTTGAACACCAGGCTATGCCAAAGCCAGGTCTTTGGTGAAGATTTTTGATTTTCAACTCCCTCCTGCCTTGGGTTGGTTTGGTTTTAATGAGAAAGTTCTGCATTTTAGCCACAGACTCCTTTTTAAGTTAAAGCCTTCACATCTGATTTTTTTTTTTTTTTTAACGTTTTTTTTTTTCCTGAACTTTGTCATTCTGGCAACTTGTACAGACCATGGAAAATAAAGTTATTCTCATGGTTCATTGTTTTAATGTGTTGCTGTGTGATTCATAAGGACAACAAACGTGCTTTCATTTCAGTTCACATGGAATATTGTGTGAAATTCATTTAAATGTTGTGATTCATATACAATGCCTGTATCATATTATGTGATCTTTTATTGTTGTTGTACAAGGATATTTGATGTTTATTAGCTCTCTTAAGTCTGAGATCATTCCGATGTTGTCTCTTTCATCTTCAGCATTTAGAAATATTCAAAGGCAAATATATACAGTGAAACCTTGTTATACCGCCCCCCGTTGTACCACCAATCGCGCTATACCGCCATTTTTCGTCTGGAACGGCCCTTATAGTTTTATAGTAAAATACGCTCCGTTATACCGTCAACCCAAGAAAGAGATCTACAATGCTAGTGACCCTATTGATTATACCATGACATTTTAACCATCCAGGTGATGCGATCACGGACTTGTACAGTATAGTACATGAGAACACTGTATAATATTGTTGGGGACTTCGTATATCATCGGATCGATCTAGGCCAAGACCTAGAGAGGCAGTAAGAAAGGTCAACTAGCCTGCTGTGTGACTATTTACATGCATGCACTTGCACTGTGGTTGCCAAATTTGGGTCATTAGCAAAACAAGGCCATAATGCGAATGATAGACAAGGCTACATTTAATGATGTTGGGTTGTAGCAAGTGGCACTGACTGGTATAGGAATAGCATTTTACTGTCATCCTGACACAAAGAGAAAACGAACTACATTCAATAGATTAGACTTTTCCCACCTCACTTCCTACTTCCAGTACATCGGACCAGACCACATGCAACACGTCTTGACGGTTATACTGGATGTGCTCGTAGTTTTAGTTAGAAATGCCAGTGGAGTATAACATGTAGGCTTTACCTCCTATTCTTCAGGTCAGGTAATGACAGGATGGGGGTGTCGACATAATACGCCTAGTTCAGATAGATGTACTGAAATCGGCATTGCCATTGTATGCTTTTAGCATCATGCATCAATAAACGGATAGCCTAGATCTAGTAAACCTGCAACGCACTTAGAAATAGATTTAAACGCATTGCTGTGTGTATGCCCACTTTGACATTGTACCGATGGGTTGGTCTGTAAAGTCTACATAATGGAGTTAAATATGTTCTCATCCATCTGTCTGATTGCAATAAAGAAAACGCAGAACAGTTTTTAAAAAATGAAAAAAAAACCCCAGAATGAATGATATATAAAAACAAAAACAAACACCCATTAAGACGAGACTTAAACGCAGTGTATTTGTTGT
>JAOYNN010251743.1:0-10428 GCA_025770095.1 Goniobranchus kuniei
ATAGTATTCTTTCTTCCGTTGCAATTTTTATTGTAAGGGGTAAATTTTCATATAAATATGTCAAATTGTTTTTGTCTCGACAATCTAAAACTGAAGTCTTTCAGCCCTTTTTGACAAGGCTGTGCCATCCAGTGAACTTCATTACAGATGAACTGAAACAATTCAGTGTATAATAGTATGTGCATCTTTTTATGAAATGAATAATATACAAAAAGCATTTAGTACATTTCAATTGCTGAAAATTAAGAGTTGTTACTTTGTTTCACTTCAGATGGCAAGTACAAGGCAGGACGCATTTAATTTGCCATCCATGCATTAAGTAGGTGAAGTGGATGGGATGGAAGAACTTCAGAACTTTGCTAAATAGTAAAAGGTACTTAGTACACTGCTGTTTATTTCTATTATTTAAAATGAAATGTCGTTTTGATGTTACTTGCTCTGTTTCACAGACAATACAATTCATATATTTATGAATTCAATGATGACCAAATGAAGCCATGCTGAGGGGTAAGGTTTACCCAACATCCATTTATTGCATACAAATGTGCAGTTTCAACTAAACATGTACATTGGCAGTCTGATAACCCTCAGTGTAACTTAAATCAGTCAGTATATAAAAAGGAGATGCAAAAAGCCTTTAGATAGTAAGATTGCATTAGAGCATTTGGTTGAAATAATTTTCTTCAGTTATTCGCCACTTTTTGACCGTTTGTATGTTACTTTCGTTTAACAGACAAAATTGAAATGGTGCATTACTGGGTGGGAAAACTGCAAGGCCAGTGCATTCTGTGTCCAGGAAATAATGGCGTGCTCACTTAGGTTGAGGTTACATCATGGTTCATTCAATAGCCTGGTTTTACTAATGAGCAAGGAGTTTGTGCACCATGCCACATTCGTGTTGTCAACTGACATTGTGGATGCTCGTGTTATGTTGAGGAAGGCAAACTCCTTCAGTAATTTCACTTTCTGGATTAATGATACTGTAAGCCAGAACGAGGTTAGTATTCTTAATGTATGAGTCATTAATAGTGAAGATAAATCCCAAGTATAATTCTTTTTCTTTATACTGGTTTAGGTTTTACATTTACTCTTTTTAGCATAAGGTTTCATTTGCAGATCTTTGCTTTCTTACTAGCTTCAATGTCCTCCCCTTATTTTATGTCTCAAAGCATGAAAAGGGAAAATCTGACAAAGAACCTGCATCTTGAGTCAAATGTTGAAGTGAATTGGAGCTGGAAGCAAGTCTTTTCCCATTGCCTCTGATCTCATGGTTTTCAACAGTCACTATGCTTTCATTTTGGATAATGCATCTCGGATGAGAATCACATAATCTATATCACTGACACTGGAATGTCACATTTAGAGTTACATCCAACCGACCATAGGTTAGTCCCAAACAGACTTCTTTTATTGTGGAGATCATGATATTATTATAATTTCCTCCTGTCCTTGTTTATGAAAGATGATAATTTATGGCCATGAACTTGACAGACAGTTTGCCAGAGATGGGTTCAAACAATATTTGACTCAAATTCAATACATGATAGAGAAAAAAATATAGGATGGGCGTCAAAAGTTTATTATCTCCACAAAAGCTAAAGATGTAACAAATTAAGCCTGGTCTATTATTTACTCAATTTAACAACAACGAAACGAGAAGATTTGTACAGCACTTCATCTTACTATGTTAAGCTCTAATCAATGAATTGAATGGAACTGTTTACATTGCTGTCCTTTCTCCTTAAGGTTAGAGATGCAGCTTCAGTGATTTCACTGTCTAGAAGAATTTGCAAGGACAAGAAATTGTTCTTTGATGGTGCAATTCATTTTTTCTGTTTTCTTCACATTTCTTTCACTCTGCAACAGGTTTTTGCAAATTCTGGAGCTTGAAACGGAGTCTATAGACTTAAGAACATTGTAGCTAGAAGTCAAGCAAAACTTCTGAGCCTATGTCAGTTTATGGGATTTGTTTGTATTTGAAAACTATTATGTCAAGTTTACTGGAGTGTCCGCTCATTAAAATTTATGCATCTTATTTTCATTTTGAGGTAGTCCTACCCTATCACTACTATCAGTCTTAGTAAGCATGGCCAGCAGGAAGCGGAGAAGATTGATATATAAATGATGACTCTGGAGGCATGTCAGAAAAGATTCAATGTCCCAAAATCATGAATTAAATGAGTTAAGTATATCTTTTGTTGGCATTGATTTAAAACATTGAAGTTCATTCAAAGGTATGCCTTTAGATCTATTGAAATGATGTTTTTAAAAAAAAAAAACAATCAAAAGAACAAACAAAAAAAAACCAACCCAAAACTACTTCAGCTGTATGGTATTCAAAATAGCTTGAGCCTCATTTGACATATTTCACCAAGTTTGCTGTAGTATGCATAATTAATGTGAATTATTGCCAAGGATATAGTGCAGTGCATGAGCCTATTATTTTAATTGACTAACCAAACCAGCGGTCTGGATCGTTTGGTAGATCCAAAAACCTCAGCTTGTTGCCATTAATGATCCTATGATTTAACATTAATTTGGCCTGTTTGGTCAAGCTGAGTTAGTCTTCCAGCCTTACAGTTGTTATTTTTGTTGTTTTTTTCTTAAATCCATTTAAACAAGCCTGATGATACTATTGTCTTTCATCTCCCCTTTTCTCCACCCTCCCCAACCCCGCCTCAAGTTTGACATGCACACCGTCGCTGTCTTGTGTCATGGTGTTAGCGATTCGGAAGGGGAGGGAGAGATGGCATTGACAGCCTAGCAGTGATGAAGCAGTCATGAAGCCTCCTCTCCCCCATCTCTTCTTAGTTAGTGAAGTGGTTACATCCACCGAAGGCCAGCTTTCAGATTACTTTCTGTTCGCATTTGGTGACGAGTTGAACTTGCGTCGAAAAATCACCGCTGACTAAACTTGTCGGTTCTGCATTGAGTTGGTATGGGTTGGTACCTGCCTAAAAGATCCAGTTGGGATCGATCCCACCAGTCTTTCCTAAATTTGGTCGATTAAGCTCGAGCCAAAGACGCCTCTTAATCAGTCCACCACTACCAGGATGCCCATGTCACATTTAGAGTCATTTTCAACTGTCTACTTTGTGTTGATTTTCTTCCAACAGACGAAGACATGTTTGCCAATTTATCAGTTTTTATTTCATGACATCACAGTCTTTATTCCTTTGCAAATCTGATTTTCTGGCATTGTATCAAAGTTTTATCATTAAAAAAAATGTTTTCTAATTAATCATGCGAAAAGACTTTGTCTCCACAAACTGAAGTTTCACTCCTTAAGTCAACTCCTACCATCTTTTGTAAGGACTGCATTTGATGGCAAGGTTTGGTTTTTATCGTGAGCCAGAAAGTTACTAAATGGATTAGCATTGATATTGTTGATGATAAATTTTGATTTTATAGATGCAGCATCAAAGATCAGTCGGTATAATCCAGATACTTAGGTTACTTGTCATTTTGTTCCATACTTCAGGCAAACATATCAAGTGTAAGGACAGTTTGCAGTCCATCTCAAGACAACCACAGGGATATTCTACACATTGAGGATGATAACTTAATGAGATATACATTGGCTGAATCTGGTGAAATGGAACCTCACACCAGGAGGAGGATGTTAAGTAAGTTTTTCCTCCATGAACACTTTAACATGATAAAGATTACTGCTCCTCATCTATGGAGTTTTAAAATTAATATCGCTTTGATATTTGTTCTTTTCCCAAAGAGAATTGATAAAAATTTAATGCTTATCTTGCAAAACCTGTAAAAAGTAAACATGTTTTGACTTATTTCTCATGCTTGCTTTTCAATCATGTGCAGAGTGTTTCTCTTTTGTGTCTTTGGCCTTACAAGGCTTGACACACAGGATAGTGATAAAGGTACGTGTAATCTTTTTAACTTGTTGATTATAAGCTAGCCACTTGCCTTTTTGTGGATAAAATCAGGACCACACTTTGATTTCCTCTTGTCCTTGTATATTATAGACAACACAGCTGCTGGAGACAAAGGTACAAACAATGTCCGAAGCAGAGGGATATCATAATTTTAACGGGCTGTCCATTTGGTCATCCAATGCAGGAAATTAAACTGGTTTTGTACAGGCTGTGTTAGCAAAAGACTGGAAAGTTGAATCTATAAGGAGCATGTAGGAGAATGTGCTACTCACAACTTCCAACCAAAGTTAGTTTCCCTTTCATACGGATAGAAAAACGGAACTGTACATTGTGAAATTAATGATAACCCATTCATAGTAGGATAATACTACTGATTTTATCCATATCACTGGAGATAGGTCCCATTGATAACTATAAAGAGTGGTGGGCGTAAAAATATCATCTAAAAGGAAAGGTAATTTTGACATAATGAACAGTTGTGAACATACATTGCTATTATTGCTCATGTAAATGTTGTTGTATTTATAATTTAGTGTGTTAATGTTTTGAAAAGCTTCAAACAACATCTTATTGTAGGAAAAGTAACAATGTCATTACTCTGAAGATTAATTTGATTGCTCCAGTCTAGCCCAGTTAAGACAAACCAATATTATCATTGTGCTATTTGTAAGGCTCTTCTACCCCCGTGGTTGAGCAATAGTGCTTCCAAAGTTGTTAAAACAATTCCACAAACTTGTCACTCTGTGCCTGTTTACAGTAAGATTGTCAGCAACCCTCTGTCTGAGTTTGGCCAGATTGGAGCATTCCAATGATTGTCTAAAGATTATTTATAGAAATTATTTTGCTGCATTTCTCTAGCTATTTGGTGTTTTTGTCTAATTATATATCCTTTATATAAGGTAATGGATCATGGCATTGTAACAGTACCCAAAGCTTTATGGGGACAAAACGTTTAATAATCAAATTGTCTTTGATTTTAGTTTATATTTTATGCAATTTTGTTTATGTCAGTATTTTCTGATTATAAAGAAGAAATACATCATTAAAAACCATGATAGAAGGGAAAAAATGGAAAAGTTGAGCAAAAACGTGGTGAAAAAAATGTTGAATAAATTGAAAAACAATGAAAAATACTAAATACACCTGTGTAAGAACCTCTGAAAATTTTTTTAACACATTTGCCAAACATGATATTTCTGTCTGCAATGACAGTATAGTGGCCTCCACATAAGAAGACAACCCATAATGTGACTTTTGGCTCATAGCGACATAAAATTAGTCCCGTTTTTTTCCTTATATAACATTAGTAATGAAAAAACTCATGGTGACATCTTTTGGGACCAAAAACCCCTAAAACAACATCCTGGCAGGTCATTGTAGACAATAATCGGTGTCCCAACCACATAAAAGTCGATCAATAAGCTAAAGGAAATGACGCATCCACATACATCAGTAGGCTAATGTTCATGACCAATGAAAACACTCGCCTATCAACCAATCTAAACATAAGCCCATTGATCAGGCTTAAGACAAGGTGCTCAGGCCTAACATGATCCCATGTACACAAAGATAGATGACAATCTGTGACTTCTTCATACCATCTAAGTAGAGAAAATGCGTCTCACACTCACCAAACAGCCCTTTTCATGGCTACACATTATCCCGATTGGCAGCTTGCTTTAGTCTCATACTTTTGGGTTTTTTTCCTATGTTTTATAGGAGAAACCGTTATTGCTACTTTCGGCTTAATACGACATAATTCTCCGGTTCCGACAATGTCGTTTTAAGCATGCTACACTGTAGTTTAAAAAAACAAACAAACCCTTTTCCGTTCCAATTTGGCCCTGAATTCAGCTTTATATATCAGATGAAATATGTGTGAATATTTTACTATGAGCTTATCATTTTTTACACGTTTCATGTCTAAATTTTATTGTAGTCTTTACTCCATTTTGTGTTGCTCAGGTTGATCCATCTGCATTTGCATCACTTGGCTTGTATGGCTGATTCCTAAGGAAGTCAACTACAAATCAGCCAACTACAAGTTATCTCTCGGAGTATATCCCTGACGAAAACATCATCAAAGGTTTGCCTCAAGATAACTATAACTGGCTCGTCATTCCATCTGAGTGGCATTTGTTGACAATGGGGACCACTTTTTTTCTTTATGAATGTTTTTATGGAAATGTATAATACTGTCCTTCACATCTTTTTTAAAACTTGGATGTTGTGCCCGATTTTGTCTAATTCTATATCTGCTGAATTTAGACTTTAATTTCATGCTTAATATAACAGTAGGTATTCCTAATTGTGACAAGGACAAACTTCTTTTTTGTTGCAATTTTGCCCACAACACCAAATATTGCGACCTTCTATGTAGATGGTTATATTTCTTTCATAATTATTCTTGAATATGTGCCCATGGATTCTGGTTCAGAGCATCATTAACATCACACATCTTCAAGTCAAAACTAAAATGTGAAAGAAGATATTTAGTTTTTTGTCTTTTTTGTATGTTTTTTTTTTTTTCCTTTCTAGTTTTTTGTTGAAAGAGGAATAGATCTTAGGTCCTGAGGGTCATTCAATACTTTTACCAAAATACAAGCTTTTAATGATCATGGCTCCAGTGAATGATCTCAAAAAAGGAAATAATTTTATGTTTTAAAGATTTATCTTTGTCTTTCTCTTAGTGGTATTACAAGTTACCATGACGTTAAATTTAAATTTTAGTCTTAAAATTGTTCAGATGCAATCGAAATTAGTGTTCTTCATTAAATCACTCCTTATAGAAACAAAGTTCAGGGCATTAATCAGAAAGATAAAAAACACAACAAAACACACACACAAAAAAAAACAACAGAAATATTTTTTTTAAACCCTTTTTAGGCAGTTTCAATTTTGAAATAAAAATCAGTCTCTGTTAATCAATAAGGGAATACGTCTAAATCAGAAAAAAGAGCAAAATTGAGCCCAAAATTTGAATTTCAGGAGGTTCCCACTTACCCTTAAAAATCACAAAAAAACAAACAAGCAACAAACAAACAAAAAACGAAAGAAAAAATCCAACAAAGCACAAAGACAGGCAAACAAAAAGAAAAACAAATAAAAAACAAACGAATGGAACAAGGCAGAAACCACACAATGATGTAACAGGCTTAAGATCAGCAAGACAGAAACTCTGAGTCGCCCTGACGTTGGTTTAAAAAAAAACCCTGACTAGATCTAGTCCCGCAAACAATTAATTTACTAATTAAAAGGCAATACACATAATTTACTCATAGCAAGCATTTGGTGTTTGCTTTAACCCTACCAGCCACAGGTTGGGTCAAAATTAGATTCAATATCATGTAAATGAAAACCCCCAGCGTACTGGTGTTCTAGTAATGCTTTTGTCAACCATTTTCGTAGATAATTCTGAAATATAAACTGTTTCGGACCCAAACAAGTTGTAAAAATATGACCTTTAAAATGGTCACTATGCTTGTACAAGGTCGGGTTATTTTGACCCATACCTTTTTACATAACAAATAACAACAGCTGAACTCATAAGGAGATGTTTGTTACTATGTATAGTCAGCAGATAACTCTCCCCACATTTAGGTATTCATAGTAATTTCGCTTGATTGTTGGGTTAGAGTTATTTGCCATGACTAAAAGCTTATGGAAAAGGGGCAGCCAAAGTTTGGTTTCAGAAAAAACACCATGCTTGTCAGTTACAACTGAGGAGCCAAGAAAAATGTGATTCTCATATCAAGCATGCATTCTGGTTCTACAATTGTGGTCAACAAACACAACAAAGAACTACCGGTACCAGGAGTGGTAAGCTATCACTGCACATTGCCACAAAGGGTACTGTCATTACAACGGACTTGATGGCACACACTATTGGCTTCAAGAGACAGATAAAGTTTGGCCAATGGGTATGTTTTGCAATGTGCTTCATGTTGGGTCTATCGTCGCCTCATCTATTTATGCCACCAAGTACATGTACTAGATGGGAAAAAACCCTTCCAGAACTGACAGCTGCCGTGGATTTCAACCGAATGTCTCCAAAGACCTCAATTACTGCCTCTGATTGAGAGACGTCGAAAGACACAATGAATGCCAGTGCAGCTCATTTTTGCCATGGATCGTCTTCTTGGTAACGATCCATTCCAAATTCCAGTACCACTCTAATCACCTGTGACTGACAACCCCCTTCTGCTTCCAACAGTAAGATATGTGCACACGAGGCCCTGGAAATCTGGACAAAAAGACAATGTCCAAAGAACATTCAGTTGCCATATGTTCAGTCTGGGGAATCTAAGTCTCAGATTCTTGATATGAGGAGTTGAGTATAGAGGAATGTGTTTTTCTGTATTCGTGTTAATGTCGCAAAAATAAGTCTATGTTCCCATTTTTAACACTACTGCCGTGCTATAATTGCGAAGTGTAATTTTTTGGAGGATCCTGAATTGCATCTGGAAAACCCTGTTAAGGATTAATCTACATAGCTTTTCTTTAAATTTAAAATCTTACTTTGTGACTATAAATCTTTTTACATTATGCGTGTATAACTCAAGTAACACTCTGGGAATCACTTCCTCTGTGTAAGTGTATAGTTTTCTCTCTTCAATGGTATATGGGTCAGAAACACCCGACCTCGTACTCGAATAAAATCCAACGACCTGTGGCTGGTAGGGTTAACTCATAGTTGCCGCTGAAGTCCTAACAGTGTCACGACTGACCTCCTGATCTTAAAAACGGACATCAAAATGAGGAAACCCTACAGGGAACACAAAAATTACACAAGTTGTCGAAATGAGAATAAATGTATCGTGCATTAAGTGACAAGGAGTCTTTTGGGTTTTCAATTATTACATAACTCTCAAAGTAGGGGTTTCCGCAGCCATTGGTCGACACTGTGAATTATGCTACGACACCATCGACAAACAAAACTGCATCAGCGAGAAATTAGATCAGGGATAATACTAAACCTTTAAAAATCAAAAGGTCAACGACTCAATGATGCCCGCATAAATGGAGGGTATGGTGAGCAGCCGTGGCTGCTGAAGTTAATGCAAGAGGGTGCTGCAGAGAATAGATCTGTGTAACCCAAGCATGCTTTGATTTTTCCATATCATTTACATTTTCATTAATTTTAAAATGGCATTTACAAGAATGAGACGAGATGAAAAATGAAAAATGAAATGCATGCACACGCTCTCACACACACACACACACACACACACACACAATAATAGGCTAGACCTTTTATACTTAGATAATTAAGACCAGAAATCGTAGATCGGGGCATCAGGGTCCCAGAGACGAAAGGACAGGCTTGACCTTTGACTCAACAGGCGTGTAAAGCGATCACATGAACCGCCACGCTGCGTTGGAAGCACCGGAACTGTAAACATGACAGTACTTTCTCTTCTATACTTACTCAATCAAATGAACTGGAACGATAAGACATGCTTAAGACGGCTTCCGGTAGGCCTAACCTAACGTGTAAAGGCAATGCAGGACTGTCGTGTCGACAGCACCCACCCATCAGGCCTAAATAATAGGTCTACACTCCTCTCGCCCCTCGTCGCGAACCGGCGAGTAATGGTCATGCTGTGAACAGGGAACAGTGAGGCTTGATTGGCTATCTAATACAATGATACATGTCAATGTATTACAAGTGAAGCACCTATTCTTGAACCAGCAATGGTAAATGTTATACTTGTCGTTGTTGTTCTTTTGGGAAAGAGGATTTGAAGTAGGGGGTGCTGCAGTACCACAGTGTTTAAGAATAGCCGCACCTGATGGTAAGGACAGAACAAAGGTTCTGGTAAAACTCGAAAACACACCACCACACACACTCAGTTACTCTTACACTGAACCCATGATATGAGAAACAAAACCAAAAAAGAAAGAAAGGAAAAGTAAAAATGATGTCACACATGAAACTCCTGCAGAGGATATTATAATTATGATACTGTGGAAACAGGAGTGAACTAAATAGATGTACTTGGATATGAGGACTAAAACAGAGTGACTAACTTTATGTTTTGAGATAGCACATTCAAAATCTTTACCATTTAGTTTTGTTTCGTTTTCGTTTAGTACTCTCTCTCTCTCTCACACACACACACACACACACACGAAATTTGTATGTTTGCATGTTGTCTTCTTTAAGTCACCTTCGTTTTTATGAATAATTATTATCAAACCTGGATAGATCTATCCTATTTTCTTACCACCAGTGGTTTTAACTTAAGGGAATCTCATAAATTCTTACAGCAATTTCTTTTATCTGATTTTCTTTTGTAAAGGGAAATCATTACATCAATTTAAATAGACCGTGAATGACAAGCGAGGAGATTTCATGGTTTAGAAAAGACAAGATAATTTCCATTTGTCTTTGTTCTTATTAAGATGGAGGATGGGTGTGGGGGCGCTGTTGTAGTGCTTAGCGGGAAACCAGATTCTTCTTCTTCTTCAGGTACCGTGTCTGAAACAGACATTGGCGATCATGTTCCTCCACTCATACCTGTCCTCA
>JAOYNN010251854.1:0-10426 GCA_025770095.1 Goniobranchus kuniei
TAGGTGTACTATTTGATTCTAGATTATCTATGGAAGCACATGCCAACAAAGTAGTTCAAATTTGTCAATTCTATCTGTATAAAATTTACAGAATTAGACATCTTTTAGACGAAGAGACAACAAAAACTTTGATGACATCCTTTATTTTGGGCCATTTAGACTACTGTAATGCTTTGTTTAAATCTTCTCCTGACTATGTAGTTCAACGTCTTCAAAAAATTCAAAATTGAGCAGCAAGGTTGACTGTAAATTGTGATGTGAGAGAGCATGTGAGCCCCATTTTTTTAAAAAATGCACTGGCTGCCAGTTTTGCAACGAATGAATTTATAAATTTTATGTTATTCTTTTAAATGTTTTAATAAGACTGCCCCCATTCATTTGCAAGAACTCGTAAGTCATTATACGCCCCCAAGACATCTTAGATTTGAAGAAAAAAACCTGTTCATCATTCCTTTTAGTAAATCAGCAATCTGTGATAGGACCTTCAGCAAGTCAGCACCCACATTGTGGAACAATTTGCCCAATTCTTTAAAAGAAGCTGATAATTTTGAAATTTAAAAAAATCATTTGAAATCACACTTTTTCAAATCAGGTTTTTGATGGCTATATTGTTTGAGGATCATATATGACTGTGCTATTATATTAAGATGAAATTTTTAAGTATGTATTTTGATTAAGGTATTCATTTTTATGTAGTTTTGTCTGTAATTTTTTTTTTACATATATATACTATGTAAAGCGCCCCTGAGCGTCTTGTGGATTTGGGCGCTCTATAAATACTTTTATTCATTTTTTTTTTATTCACTCATTCTTCAGCTGAGAGGATGCTGAATAGAACCACTGCAGGTTCTCCACATGTAACTGAACTCATAAGAGGTGAGTGAGGCTTGAGAGAGAGTTTCTTCTCGCATCTGTCTTCTTCTGTCAGATTCTCTGTTGTGTCCACCGAGGGGGAGAGTTGTGCTGGAAGACGGAAGGAGGCATTATTCAGTGGCCATACACCCTTTGTGTGCACTGCATGACTTAAAAATACTACTATCGGGGTCACTTGCTATCAAGATGGACCAAGTATTTTTGTACACAAAGGGCAGTAGAAATTTCCTGGATGGTTTTATCACATGCACAGTTTGGGGCTTGATGACCATTATTTTTTTTAGATGAATTTTCTTTCCCTTAAATTGTCTATCCATGTACTTTTAGTTATCTATTTTTTTTTTTTTTGTTTTTTTTACTTATCCTCTGCCGTGTCACTTGACATATATGGCCGACACTTGGGAATGCCATTGATCTCTGTCTGCAGCCATCCTTGTGACCACACCCCAGAACCATCCCTGTCCATTCATCTTTCTTTCAAATGTTCATCTCCATGTTTCCAAAGGATGACCTTGTCTTCATTGTCCTTGGATAGTCCATCCTATAGCAATTTTGGGAAGTGCTGTTGGTTGCATTCTGCAGACATGCCCTAGCCACTTCCATTTGTGGCTTCTGATGATCATTTTAAGTGGCTCCATATTTGTTTTCGTGAGAAGATCTTGGGTGGATCTCAGATTGAGCCAATATATTTTCAAAATTCTTCTTAAGCATTTGTTTTGAAATAATTGAAGTTTCTGGCATATATCTTTGGTCATTTTCCAAGATTTAGCTCCACATAGGAGGACTGTTAGGACATTGGATTTGAAAATGTTTAGCTTTGTCTTTACAGATATTTTGTTTGACTTCCAAACATTGTTCAGAGTACCAAATGCCTTTTTGCTTTTATTACTTGTTCATGTATTTCTGTTTCCATCTTGGGTGATTTTGGTACCCAATATTTTACTTACTGTTGATTTCAAATGTCTGTCTCTCCTCTGGCAACTTGTGTTGCTCATCTGAAAATCTTTTCTAATACTTCTGTTCACTCCTTCGCTTTAAAATAGTCTTTCCTCTTGCTTTTTCCTTGGGTATTGAAATAACCATTATAGTAAAAGAGCCCTAAAACACCAAATAAACAAACTACCCAGATATTTACAGTGACACATACGTTTAAAATGAAATTCTAGGTACTTGGAATTTTACTTCAGTTTGAAAATATTTTGGCTTTAGCATCATGGCTTAAAAAAGACAAGAGATGAGACAGTGTGTCTGTGTGTGCATGTGTGTGAAGTTCAATTTTTTAATTCATGCTGAGGACAAAGACAAATACAGGAAATAATAAAAAAAAAAATAAATACCTGGCAAAAGTTTTTAAGAGTCAGATACAGCGATCCCTTGGATATATGAAATTTTTCCGAAGCAACGATGTAACTGGTCTTGTTGCCAAGAAGAAACAGAGAAGCCAAAACTTTTTGTTCTAGAGTTTGAGTGCGTCCAATCATTTTAGGGTGGGCTCCTATTTTGTCCATTAGTTCCTACAGAAAAAGAAAACAGCCATGGTTGCAGTCCCTTTTGTCCACTTTGACACCAGTTGAATCCTGATGTCTAAGCAATTTTGTCTGAATGGTCCCTTAAATTTACAGTAAAATAGTGAAGTTAGTCCCATACCCATGACTGAGTGTAGGGGAATGAGGGGTAGAGCTCTAATTATACTAGGCATACGGGCATACTGTGGTAGTTTGCCATTGCTTTCCACGCCAACTTTACTTTCGCCAAGTCTAGAAAGACCTAGCTACCCATTTATACTGCTGGGTGAACAGGGGGCCCTGAAAAAATTAACTGCCCGGCTGGGTTCGAACTCGGGCCACCATGCATGGCAATCAGCCGCTCTACCAACTGAGCTACCAGGCCACCCAAATTTACAGTGCATTATTATACGTATATATATGAATCATGTAAATTACATTGATGTCACAAAATGTCATTCAAAACATAATTCTAATGCATTGTAATTAAGAAAAATCCACAACCATGTAGAAAAATAGTTGACAGATCTGTCTGAGGCTGAAAAAATGCCTTTTTGAAACCATGGAAGAAGAAAATAAAGAACAACCTCAAAAACATCGAAAAATGCCATGCGATTTTATAACATTTTTTAATAGCTCTTACTTGAGTAAAGATAATTCATAAAGCAAAGAAAAAGAAATTAAGCATTTACCACTTCTAAAAAGAAAATGAGTCCTTATAAGTGTATAAAACAAAATCTGTGATTAAAGGCTTACTTTTAAGGTCATAAAAGGTCAATTAAATCAACATTATTTATAAGTGCTACATTTTTCGTCCATTTCGAGCCAAATATTCCGTACATGTTAGTTGCCAAACGCATACAAAATAAGCTCCAAACAATCCCCACATTTCATGGGGCAAGCAGTTCTCAACTGATCTGCCCCATCAACCTAAACGCACACCCACACCACTGATGGAAGCAAATGGTATCGAAACCTCATAAAATTTGTGTCTCTGACGATTATAAGAGCATCTCTAACAGAGGAGTATTCCGTTTCACTCTTCAGAATCACATTTTTAGGAAGCTCCCAGCCAATCAAATTTGCCTTGTGTCTTTGCTGCGATCTTTGAAGATGGCGGCGCCCATGACAGGTAAGAACTGTTTTGCGTCCTATGATTCTGTTGGTGTAGTGATTGGAATATTGTCCTGGGGGTTTTTTTGTCACGATGGTCACAAAATTTAATGTAAAGATGCATAAAATATGACTTTTCACTAGTTTTGATATACATGTAGGTTATACCCTGTACTTTTAAAATCAATTTTCTCCAGCATGGACCAGCAAGTTCTGGTCTTAAGTGACTGGAGAGTTAGAATCAACCGATGTCTCGAGTTGTAAACGTTACATGGACGGAAATCTCATATGAAAGATAATATTTTTCATTTAGTCCTGTAGCATTTGCAACATTTAAAAAGAAACTTTTCCATAATACTTTATACGAATTACAAGTGTTCACTTAAGATTCTCTAAGTCATTCTTCAAGCTGCATTTTCTTTGTACTAATTTTTCTAATCTAAGAACACTATTTCTAAGAGAGATATAAAAACTTTTTTATGACAGGTAATATTTTCCACTTTGTCCTGTACCGTTTGTGACAAATGTTGCTATTAAAAAGGTTGAATTTAAAGACAAAATTTCCACTCGAATAAGGAATTAATTCTAAACATAAAATAAAACACAACTACATGTCTAAGGATTTGCCTTTATTTGTATAAATTTATGGTTTTATTTTGTCTTGTTTCATCCATGTAATGTTTATCACAAAAACATTTTATGACTTTACAATGCTATTTTCTCAAAACTGCCTAAGGAAAGAGCTCTGAGACTCTGGAATATAAAACTTGAATGTTTAAGCCACATATCAAAGATACCATCTTGGCAAAGAGCTATGTACTAACTTTGGACTTTAATATTATGATTTGAACAGGATTGGGAGAGAATAGCCCATACATCAAATAAAATGACTGCTTTCAATATCTTTAGGCATTTCTTCAGAGAATATCTTAAACAGATAAATGTTATGCTTAAAATGACTTTGCCAAAATAGAAAAAATACTCACCGATGCCACGATGCGACTCATTCTATAATGCGACTTAAACGTTGGATCTGCATCCTCAGGCTCAACCATCATATAATAATTAGACTTTGAATCATCTGGCTCTTCTGCACTCTCACTGTCCCCTTCATCAGATTTAAGACCCTCTTTGGCTGTTTCCTCTGTATACTGACAATCATTGAGGTCCACATCCTCAACGATGCCATCCACTACAACAGAATAAGAATAGGATGACAGGTCAAGATTTATGTCATCTGCATTAACGATGTATGAATTTGTGTCATCGGGATTCACTCCCTCAGGCAAAGCGTTGTGTGGAACCTCAACTTGCACTTGATTCCCATCAGCATCCACTGTTACAAACAGTCTTTTTTTTGGTGGGCTTCCCAACCGGCTAGCTGTATCAATATACTCAGGGCCTGTACATGGAAGGGGATGTTTATGGACGTCATTTGTTTCTACTGTATAGGCCTTCTGCGGGGAAAGCTTGCGTTTCAATGTGATAAATGTCTTGGGTTCATCAGATGGAGAAGCCATCTTGATAGATACTTTTTCCCCAGCTTCTTTCCACCCAAAGAATGGTGTGGTACAGTAAAGTTGTCTTTACATGTCTGAAAATAGAATGAGGGACAGAAAAGTTAAAACTAAAAATAAAACCCTCATTCCTCTCACTTAATAATTGAAATTGTACTAATGTGCAGTTGGATATATAATATATTTGTCTTGCCCAAGAACATTGTATATGATGTAATCAATGGGCCTCTATGTGTTAAGTTCCCCAAACCTCTCCCCTTCCCAAAAAGGAAACAATACTTAGATTGTTCTGACAAACAATATCAGGACAACCTTGATAATGGAATGCGAATAAAGGACTTTAAATATGTGGATGAAAATAGTTTACATATGCATATGTGATATGGAGGCATGAATGGATGGCTGGATTGGCGATGGATGTGGTTCAGTTTTATATGTAATTTTATTAATTTAACGATGCATTGTAATCATTACTTTCGCGATAAATTTATTTTCCAACTGGCAACCACTTTCGTGTTATCCATCATGACCACGAAGCATAAACAGATGGGACCCACATTATTGAGAAGTACCTAGATCTAGTATTTCTATTTATTTGCATTTGTCCCTATTTGTCTCCGTACCTGAAGAATAACATTTTTCTGAAACATTATAAGATCTATGTTTCATATCCATACGTATACGTTGTAGAACCCCTACATAGGGCTTTAACATTTAATACAACGGGGATAAGAGATGGTCAGAGAGTAAGGGAAAAAGTAAACTTTACGGTTACGGGTTAAATCCATAGCTGTTCTGAAACTGTCCACCTTTTTTTTTTTTTTTTTTACTTTCTCAACTCCATGTGAAGTATATAGAGATGCAGTGACAATCGTAAAAAAGTGAAGAAAATAATGTTTTATACATTGACATGTAATATCAAAATGATATAATCGAAATAGAGAAAATGAGCAGGAGGATAGGAGGAGAAGGGGAAGAGGAGGAGGAGGAGGAGAAGAAGAAGAAGAAGAAGAAGAAGAAGAAGAAGAAGAAGAACGAGGATGCGAAGAAGAAGAGGATGCGAAGAAGAAGAAGAAGAGGAGGAGGAGGAGGAGGAGGAGGGAGAGGGGGAGAAGGAAGGCATATAAATATTACTATTATATTACACATACATGCTCACATAAATATTATTATGCATAGAGAATTTTTTTAAAAAGTAGATTAAGTACATTTTAGCATAATACGATTAATAGTATGGGAACAAATAATTTAAACTTTCCAAAAACTAAGTCTTTTCATTTCGCATTCTGATATGTATGATTGAGTACATACAAAGGTATTTTACATGAACACCGGCAGGAAAGAGGACTGTAAAGAAATACAGGTATCCGTCACAAGAGAAAAGGCCCCTAACAATTATTACAAGGAAGAGCTCAAGATGTCATATCACCGAGTGATCAGTGTCTCGAGTCCATCTGCATATCTCCAAGCCCAAGGGCTGGTCAATGAATTCGGACTTTTGGTCCGAGAGCACTCATTCGAATGCGTTTGGTTACAGTGACAGGGTATAGATGGCATAGCATGGAGTGGACATCGGGCTGTGGCAATGTCTTGGATGGGGTCAACCTTTTTCCTTGACAACAGGAATTCGGCAGCAGCCCAAAAGTCCAAATTTGATGAGCTGAGCTGACTTGTAGAGGAAAATTGTATCGATGGACACTTTGATTGGCGTAATAGCGGAGGTGACATAGAAGTCTGATTTGAAAGCGACAATGAAAAATCACAGTTAAAGAAAACAACACTTCCTCCTTTCCCCTTCCGGTTCACAAACGCATATGATAATCCACATCAGCTCACATCTATTCCAGACTTACACACACGTGCACACACAGTCCTGTTCCATTTAAACTATCTAAAATAAAAGCTGCTACTCTCAAATTATGCAGAAGTAAAATTAAAGCAGATTAAGCAATGAAGAGGGAAAAATAAAGGTTAATTATTTCTTTTTGACTTTTTTTCTTCTTTTTTTTTTTTTTTTTTTTTTTTACATTTTATTAATTTATTTTTGTTGTCTTTGTTTTTCCTTTCCTTGTCTCGTTTTCGTTTTAGTTTGCTTTGATTGGGTTTTTTAATTGTTTATTTTGTGTGTGGGGGAGCGTGTTTTGTTTGTTTGTTCTTGTTGTTTTATGTGTTATAATTTCATGTAAGCGACACCTTACTGAATTGACTTCAAGCCCTTCCTCCCAACGGATCACCCAACTCCATCTCCGAGGCTGCCGCCAAGAATAGATTTGATGTTGTCGGCTAGGCTCATCCACTGGTGTCTGTGGTATGTTTATTTCTGTCCTGGGCCAGCCTTTTCTTTGAATAAATGTTGGTATGTTTGTTTCTGTCCTGGGCCAGCCTTTTCTTTGAATAAATGTTGGTATGTTTGAAACTGTCCACTGTTGGCTTGTTTATGATTTCTAAATTTTTCCAGTTGACTGCGCTTTGCACGAAAAATTAATAGGCCTATAGAATCTAACATATGTATTGATAAATATTTGTAATGATTCACTCATGCATTGGGGATTTTGACGGCTTTCGTGTTGGTTCTGGATTGTCTCTGTATGATGTTTGCTGAGACGCATCTTTGTCTTTGGCTTGATGGTCCTTTTACCGCGATGGTACTCAAAAAGTCCGGTGTTGGTAGTGCTGGGACTTGTCCTTGTTTTGTCCTGTTTCGCTCTTTTATTGAGTAGGCCCCTAGGCCTAGGCCTGAGCCTTAAAGGCTGGAAACATACCAAGTCTGGTTTGAATGAAAAAAATGAAGGAAAGAAGTAACGCAGGCCAAGATTACAAAAGAAATAAGAGTCTTGACTACTGGTCTACATTATACTGAATCCAACTTACAGCAACTGTTCATGGTCAGTCCACTTCATCTTGCTGGAGGAAAGTGATGAGCGATCGCTCGATCTCGACGCATGCCAATGGCATCACTGAGTCCAGTGGGGAGATTTATTGAGTTCAAAATCTTTTTAATGGTTAATCGGACAAAAAATCTTATTTCATTTTTGAAACGAGCGACCACATTTCTAGTCAAGAGCCTAGCAGAATTCCTCTTATTTTCAGTTATTACTTAATAACATGTTAATTTAAAAAAGGATAAATATTCCACCGGGTGTGCAGAGAGGGCAAGGGGAAAGATTTGATGTTTCCTCAATTGGTTTGTAGAATGTTATATAGAGAGTTTTTCGTACTGCAGGACACAAATAGCGGCGCAGTAGGCCTATATTTATAGTGTTGAATCATACAAAAGAAAGAAGACAACAGTTGGACGGACAGTATGTTTCTGGCCTTACTTGAGCCTACAGGCCTACGTGTATATCAAAGTGTATGTAGCCTATTTCTTTTGTTAGATTCTCGATCTACATCTAGTACATTCTCAATAGTAGCATTTTTGTATTACCTTTTCTTCCTTTTTGCAAAGGTACAGGCGTTGTGTTAGGCCGACTGTCTTTTTTTTCAAGTCGTCATTAGGTAGGCGAAGTGAGAGGAGGCTAGGCTACTTATCCAGTCGGCTGCTAGAAAAGGTTGTCTAAAAACATAAACGTAAAAACGTAAACAGCCGTTTGAATTTTTAAAAATTGCCACTTGATTGACACACGAAACAAATCGGTGCTGGGTTGTTTTGTTTTGTTTTTTCTTATTATTCCAACAACAAAAAAGACAAGGAGAAAAACAACCACAACAACGATTGCAACAGGAAAATAACCAACCAAAGAAGCAAACAGAACGAAATATAATCATATTTTATAAATTTCAAACAAAACAATTAAAATGATAAAGTTACATTTGTTTTTAAAACACATATTCTACATGACCATTTAAACATTGAAAAGGTGATCAGACATTGAGGGATGAAGAATCTAATGAGAGGTGGTAACAAAAAAACATTAAGTTTCAACTAGTCACCTAGGCATGTATTCCCATGGTAAAGGAGATATATAATTCTCTCATGATTAAATAATATTTGGGGGCATGTCTGCATTAAATTTAAAACGTTGTACGTGCGAGTGCAGAGATTTGAAATTTGAAATTTGTACCGAAGAATATAATATCTAATTCTTGACTTATCCAATCTAGACCTACTATGTTTTTTTTAAGACAGTGCATTCTAAAGCTTTCGAAGAAGAAGAAGAAGAAGAAGAAGAAGAAGAAGAAGAAGAAGAAGAAGAAGAAGAAGAAGAAGAAGAAGGGGGAGGAGGAGGAGGCAGAGGAGATTGCGGAGGAGAAATAAAAAGGAGGAGGACGACGAGGATGATGATGAGGAGGAGAACAAGATTTACAGCACATCAAGGCCTTTTGCTGAGCTATTGTCTGAAAGTGGTTGAGGATGCTTAAGCCGTGTGTGCCATCTGAGTTTACCATTACAATTTTTCTCGTGATCATCTAATCAGAAAAGTAGGAATAGTATGTTATCAAGACATGTTTTCCTATCTAAGTAGGTAAAAAGTAAACATGTCACTTAATTAAGATTTTGTGTTTGAGAAAGTTAAGTTACTTTATTGTCGGAGATTTCGTACTGGGTCGTTTGCCTTTGACTCACGTATCGTGGCATAAGAGAACAAACCACAACAGATTAACCGCCTTACTTTCGTCTCAGACTTTTTAAACTTTCAAAACCTTAACTTGGCTTCCTTACTTCCGTTTCGAATTTTTACAAAGCAGACATTGGCCTAGCAGTAGAAAGATTGTTTTGGTTTCCACCTTTTACTGAGATTCAGCGACTGTGAATCAGTAACGATTTTGAACAGATAATATTCGCAAATATAGAATCAAGACTCTAAGAATAATACTTTCAGGTGTAAAATGACGTCCATATCTATTCATTCTCCTCGTCACACTCATGCCCGCGATCCGGATGGAGCAGACAGTTCAGATTTGGACGAAGAGAAAGATGCTGACGGAAATGTCTCAGATGAAGGCAAAGTCCTCTTCTCAATACCCATGCTCTTTTTTTTTTTACATTGTTTTTTATTTAAGGATGCACTGTAGTCCAGAAACCATAACTAAAGGGGCAAACGTGCAATGTAGTGTCGAGTATTCTTTTCTATTAGTGTTCTATTCTAGTACTAGTATTCGATTCTTTTAGGCCTTGGACTGCTGACTGCCGACTGTTCTTAGTTCTTGTCCAGGACTAGAGGAGGATTTCTGAAATGATCTCCAAGTTATTGGGAGCAGTTCCGTAATATTAACCCCTAAAACAATAAACCCCATTTACCTTAACTCATGAGGCGATTTATTGGTTCTCTTTGCTGTTCCTTTTTGACCATGAATCAATCTACCATTGTCATTGCTGTTTTAAGAGTCATTGCTATTTTTAACCCTAGTGAGGCTCGCCGTTTTACCGGAAGTCGCTTCGCGGAATGCCGGCCAGCTGACGAGGTTTGATTGTAA
>JAOYNN010251965.1:0-10425 GCA_025770095.1 Goniobranchus kuniei
CTCTCTCTCTCTCTCTCTCTCTCTCTCTCTCTCTCTCTCTCTCTCTCTCTCTCTCTCTCTCTCTCTCTCACACACCATTAAGAATTGGATGTGACTCAATAGCATTATTGCTGGTATTGTCATCTTCTCTTGCATTCATGAATATGTTCTCTTTATGTTACTATGGTTCTTATCTAGATTATGATTTTAAAACCAGAAAGTTTGGGAATATCATAAATTTAACCAATTTTAAACTGTTCTGCTGGCATCCAGTGTCAGCAAACCTTATTCATTGTAAAGACAGGACTCTGTCTATTAATGAAAGGCTTGGGTAGATTTACATTAAATGAATTTCCTTTGGCTCTTAACCTGTGGCTTGTTCTCTTATCCTTAGAAATATCTCTTTGACTATAAACCTACCGGATTTCTCATCATTGATTGGTCCACTTGATCCCATCATGAAATGACTGCATCAAATTTTCTATTAATTTTGTTAGCACAGAGCCTTCAAAAGCTAACCACAGCCACTAGTTCAACTCTCTCAAAATAAAGGTATTCTTTGTCTTTTTACTGCTGCTGTAATATGGACCAATGCCAGGAGAACTAACGTTGTGGCTTCATGACATCATTTGTCCTATATCACTAGTGATTCTGAAATAAAAATATTCTCTCTACTTCAACCTTTCACATACTTTAACATTGTTAGCATGACGTCTCTTCAGAGTCTTATTGCTGTCCATTTCATCTTCCCACTTTTGTTTGTAATCAGCACCTGAGAATTTTACAAAATGTAAAAGAGGGACAAAACCAAGCATTAAGATGAGAATAATAGGACCTAACAGAACATAGGCAATGCTTTACTTAAAAATAAATTAAAAAAAAAAAAATTTTATTAAAAGGGTCAAGTGGAATTCTTTCCTAATTTGGTCTGGAAACCCACTTTAAGGATGGTAGAAAACGACATTTAGCAGGCACATATATCTAACTGGTTACAATTCATAATTTTAAAAATGCAGCCTTCAAATCTCATCAAGATGCAGGGAGGAAAATATGATTCATGTATGTCTAAACCCAGAAGAATATTTGCATCTGCAATCGTTATCCAAGTCGCTAATTTTCCTCCTCCTTTTGGGTCTGCTGTAAGTGAGAAGAACGGCCCCAATATAACTCACCACTAGCATGAAATACAGTCTCAACCCCCTGATTATGTATCGTCTTCAACAATACGATCGCCATCACTGAATTTCTGACTCAGACACATCAGAATAAGGATATTACATTCCTTTTACAATAAAACATATACTTATAGAGAAACAAATTAAATCTATTTAAAAAATCTATAGCTATACATAAAGCTGTAATTGACCAGGTAAAAATGTCCAGATATTCAATCAGAATTGATTGACAATCCACATAAAAGTGCCTAAACATAAATGATAGTTTAAGGCTAAAAATACTCTCCTAGATCCTTAAAACCCTTTTAACTCCTGGGTCTCATGCAATAATCTTCCTTGAATTTTCAGTTTTCAGGGGTAACTAAATGGCATTATGATATGCCCAAAGGGATTGTATTTACATAGCAATCTAGCTCATTGAGTGCCTCAAGATGAGCTGGATTCAAACCTTTAAATACTAGTGTGAAGCTCATTCTTCAAACACACACACACAGACACATACGAACAGAGGGAGTGAGAAAGAGAGAGAGAGACAGAAAGACAGAAAGAGAGAGACAGACAGACAGACAGACAGACAGACAGAGACGAGACGAGGGGGTAATTAAATTTGAAACTTAAAAAATTACTCACTTTCTTTGGTCTTTTCACTTAAAGATGTCTTAAGTGCCTGAACTTCTTCATTTTTCTTACTCTTCACCTCCTCACATGAGTCAGTCTGAGTGATGTATAACAAACATTCTCCAATCAAGTTAAATTACATAAGAAGTATCTGTGGCATCACCCTAGAAAATTATCTAAAACAAACAAAAGGAACCAGCTGCATTTAACTCTGTTAATATTGCATAGCTTTCAGGCAATCATTTTACTTTTTATGATAATCAAAACAGTGGCAAACAATTCATATAAAACTAGCTACTGAGTGTATCAATAAAAATCTGCTTTCGCTTGTTCAGACATAACACTATATCAGAGCCTTCATCCCTTAACACCACTGGCATGAACTATAACTCTGAAAAAGAGGAAGTTCAGACTCAAACAGAGGGTAATGATATCACTGATATCACTTTTTCTACTGCCTATCAAATGTGGTATAAAAGTTTGTTGTTCAATCAAGAGCAAACCATTTTTAACAAATGAGAAAATTATTCACAATGTGCAAAATAAGAAGAATCAGTACTCTAAATAGAAAAAATTGGAGTCACAACTGCATGGCAATTGCTAAACCATCTAATTGATTTTACATCAGTAAACTTCATATGCAAAATTATGAAAAGTGAAAATTCTTTGAGGAAAGAATCCGCTAAATATTGTGAGGCTAGCAGCGCTTCAGTATTTTTGGCTTGATAAAGGATGAATAAAAAAACTAACCCATCGCCAACTTTGAACCTTAATTACTTCGATATCCATACACGGTTACTTTAAAACGTTGCATATACTATTTCCAATGTATAACAAATGTCCTCTCTAAATTCTACATTAATACCTTTAAAATATTGAATATGAATAATTTATGAAATGATGTCCGAAGCAGAAATCAGCAATGGCAGCAGCCGATTGTAAATTTTTCTGAAAATATGCGTGAAAGATTAAAATCTACCGGAATGGTGCGTGCAGCGCATGGCATTGATTTCTGCTCGCCAGCGATATTTTAGTCAGGGTAATGGCGAGCCGCTATCAGGGCAATAAATCTTGACAGCCATGGTAACCCGACACCGCCCAGGAGATTTACCGGCGTCCACGCGGGGAATCCTTTGCATGCCAACATGTAGCAATATGCGTTACTTTTAAGCCAGTATAACAGCGAATTGACCATCTCAAGTCTTCATTTCTCATTTTCAAATGCAAGTGGAACACTTCTACTGTTGAATCAAAAAAGAGCGATAATTCTCCAACGTTTCTTTCATGTGGTATCATACTGTTTTTGTGAGTGTGTTTTTCTTGTGTGCAAAAGCCTATTAATGTTATATTGTTTTAAAATATTTCTTACACAAAAGCGGTGCGAAGTATTATAATTTTCAAACTTTGCGTTGATATTTTAACTATCCTATTTTAGATAATGAAAACAATTATATCTACAACCATCGTAGGTATTAAGCAATTCATGTGTTTTAACTAGGTTAGTATTGTAATTATTTTCTATCTTTCTGCAGTACTATGGATCATACATTTGACGTCCATATGACTTATTGAAATGAGCTGTGCCGTATTTGTGCAAACAAAAATCTTACCATTAAGGAACAAAAGAAATATAAAAAACCATATCAATGTGAATCATTATCAAAGGACTTTATTTTAATTTTTGGACTTAACACTGAAAAGGACGAGGCTGACAAACATTCCAAATTCGTTTGTGCAAAATACTTTGCAATAATAAACAAACTAACAAAAACTCTCAGTGCAACATCAACAGAGAGGATACAAAATGTTGTGGCAGCAACACGAAATATTTGGTGTGGCTATAATGCAGCCAATTCTCTTGACAATTGCTCAAGCTGTGCTCATAGGGTACAGTTAAGTGGTGGCTGCATATCAGAACAAACTGCCGTTCAAAGGTCAGGCCAATAAGAAGAAACAGATACTCAGACATTCAACATTACCAGAAGGGAAGAAACAGATCCTCACATATCCAACATTGCCGATAATGAAGACACAGACAGATAGTGAACCTATTCCCGTTGCCACATCAACACACACAACAGATAGTGTACCTATTCCCGTTGCCACATCAACACACACAACAGATACTCTACCTATTCCTGTGACAGATAGTCTGCCTATTCCCGTTGCCACATCAAGACACACAACAGATAGTGTACCTATTCCCGTTGCCACATCAACAAACACAACAGATAGTGTACCTATTCCTGTTGCCACATCAACACACACAACAGATAGTGTACCTATTCCCATTGCCACATCAACACACACAACAGATAGTCTATCTATTCCCGTTGCCACATCAAGACACACAACAGATAGTGTACCTATTCCCGTTGCCACATCAAGACACACAACAGATAGTGTACCTATTCCCATTGCCACATCAACACACACAACAGATAGTGTACCTATTCCCGTTGCCACATCAAGACACACAACAGATAGTGTACCTATTCCCGTTGCCACATCAACACACACAACAGATAGTGTACCTATTCCCGTTGTCACATCAACACACTCAACAGATAGTGTACCTATTCCCGTTGCCACATCAACACACACAACAGATAGTGTACCTATTCCCATTGCCACATCAACACACTCAACAGATAGTCTACCTATTCCCGTTGCCACATCAACATCAGCTAAAGCCTCAAAACCTCAGACTGTTGACACTTCCACATCTCCTATGTTCAAACAAGACTCACATTTACCCATTCATTAAGTAAGTCACAGGATCAGCCACTCACACCAAAAGAAGAAGAACTAAACAACAAAAGTAAGTATGTGAAACTAGTTATATCTGATACCTACAAACATCCATCTGGTGTTCAGTGAAAATTGGGGGGTGATCGGCCAATAAACGATGTCAGAAAGCACTAAAACGCAAGGGACATTAATTGTGGAATAAGACGATTTCACCGCGCTACCTGTCGACAGGACGTTGACCTTGTTTGCCCGGGTCAAATGGTCACGCGAGCCCAAGCTCAGGCGAGGGCTAAAGGAGCGGTGAATTGACAGCTTGTAAAATACTGAATGTTTGAGTCTCTGTCTACATGTGTTATGAATGACCCTAATTTTTACCACACACTTCACTGTTGTGTTGATTTTTTAGTTGTTGTTTTTGTTTTCTTTTTTTTTTTTGAGGAAGTTAAATCATCCTATCTCTTTCCAAATTTCTGTTTCTTCTTCTCTAACCCTCCCATTGTTTGGTGCCCAAATTTTCATAGGACTTAGACACATAGAAATATGCCAAAATATTTCCTCCCTTTGTAATCTTGGTTTTTAGTGCTATTTTTAATTTCGTCTTAAAATCAAGTAGGATTGCCATGGAAAAGCAGATACTGAAAATTTACATAATCAGGAGATCATCCTTTCATCAAACTAATAATTTATATAACTGTTAATTTCAGGTTGGCATGAATGCTGATTCATATGGCATCATCTGCCACAAGGGATCTTTGGCTTTTTGTCACAATGGCCAGCTCAGTTCAATCATGCCTCTACCAGATTTGCCACTATCCATCCGACTGTCTGTTTTCAATGGAATGAAAGGAACTAGCTTTTGTTATAGCCTCTTAATGAACACAGCCGTCGGAACAGTACAGGGCAGGAGAGTGGTCTCCCTTTGTGATGAGAATGATGGTGATGGCTGTCTTAGTCGTGAGGCCCCCCTTCATGAAGGCTGTGAAATGTATCCAGTTTTTACAGTCACTCAGCGTGTTAAGATGCAGTTTCCTCTCACGTCTGATGTATGATAATATAAAATGGTGCACGCAACGTCACAAGTCAGTTTACAGTTAAGGAACACTGCTGTGCTTTGGTAAACCTGAGTAACTCTTTCACTGTAATTCTAGATAAAACAGTTAATTTTGTACTGAATTACTGTAAGAAAAAAAAATGTATACATTTTCAGGGCACATGCTAAATGAAATGAAAACTGTTCATGCAATTGAAAGGAGATGCCTAGAAACTTTTATTTTGGATTTGTCAATTTGTCTTTCCTTGAGACTTAGCAATGCCTCATTTTTCCACATTATGTGATATTTGTTTAGGTAATGTAGCAAATGATGATGTGGAAATGTGGAATGGTTTGTCACATATTCACATTGTAACTGTATTGGAGCTTAATGAAAGTGTTTGAAAAATTTTGAATGCTGTGAATGGCATCAGGGATCATACCATATGCCATATCTTGTCATTGCACTTTGTCACTTAGAAGTGCAGTGACTTTTTTATATTTACTCCCACTCATTTTCTGTGATATCACTCTCACTGTTATGCATTTTCAATATTTTTAAAGCGATTCTACATCACTTTCCACACTTATATTATTGTAAATGCATTTTATAAGTCTATTATTATTTGGTTTAAGGGATTCGATACTCATGCAAGTTGTTGATATTCTATGTTTTGACCCTTGTACGTTTAATATTCATGTTTTATTATGAACATCCAATGTCTCTTCTTCCAATTTTTTAGGTGTTGAAAAGAGACATATCGCTGCCTACTTTTTGTATGTCAGAAATATTTGTAAGTTAATGCTAGAAAAGCTAATTCGTTAAATATACCTCTGCGAAGTGGTAACCGAAGCAGGTCGGCTGCGTTTATAATAATCTGCAACACTTCATAACCTGGGAAGCAAGGTGGAGATGAATTTACCGTATATTGTGTGGCACAGAACCCTGACCCTTCAAATGGACAAATTTTTGTTCCTTATATGGAACTTGACCCGGACGGGACATTTAGTATAATTCAAATAATAGCCATTGGGTTTTTAAGTTATAATTTAGCCTCTTTTGTAGAACATCCAAGTGACGCTATTCTCCCTGTGAACAAATGTTGTCAGTGTGTGTGATTAATTTCTTGGCAGCTGATTGATGAACAAAGGATTACACATCTGGTCAAAGGGTTAAGCATTTATAGGGTTAATGTTTTGTCTTTTGGCCTATCCCAACTAAGAGTCGCTACAGGTGGGGATTTCTTTAAGCCTGACTGTATTGATCTTTGCACCTCTGGCCCATAGAAGTATGAAAGAGTAGATGGAATGGCAAAAAGATATGTCTTTGATTTCCAATTGCCAAGTGTTATTTTTACACTTGGAGCTTCTGTATTTATCATCCATTCTCAGTGTGACTCATGCACTCAAATCTTACCCACCATGGGTTAAGGTAACAGATAAGTATAGAAAGATCCAAGTTTTTCATTCAAGCCAATGCAACCTAGATTAGATTTAGATCTCACAAGTTTGGCATGGTGAGTTCATGCCATCATCACAGAGATCTCTGGTAATTTGAGTCTATCTTTCACAAGCTCATGCTGCACACAGGACCTCCATACTTTTGCTTGTTGCCCCCAGTAGGACTTGGCCACTCATATCCCTTTGTAGTTTTAGGGAACAGTCATTCAAGTAAGCCAACGCAACCTATCATATTTAGATTAGTGAGTGATTATCATATGCACATCACAGAGATCTCTATACATAAAGTCAATTAACACACAAGCTTTTACCAGAATTATGTTGGGCTTTGATGTATTTTGAGTGTGTATTCAGCAATCTGGGCTTTGATTTTTTTCTTTCTAGTCAAATTGAACAACTGCATATTCTTTCTTTCTTTTGTTTTGTTTTTTTTGCCAACAAATTTGATTTGCCTCATTTAATTCTGTTATGTTTTATTCAGCAAGTTTTTCCAAAAATGTTATGAAAAATTTGATGTAAATTGCATCCATTTTCTGCTTAAGTCTTTGTGCAATAGCTAATGATTGTCAGTTTTGACAGTTGTAAATTTTTTCAGTGAAATGTACACATTTATGCAATTGTCATGACCAAAAATTCAGGTCCATATTTCTAACAATTCTTTGCTGCCATGAGTACTAAGTACAGCAAATTAGATATTCTATTACTAAAGCTTCTTTTTTGTTTTTGTTGTGGTTTTTTGTTAGGTATATTTGAAGACAAGTTTAAGAAAATTTCAGGCTTTTTTATTCCCATCATTATTGGTTTAATGCAAAATCACTGTAGAGACTCACATCCTTGTCTCATGTTTCTAGTCATTCATATTATGTGTTTGCCACATCATTTTATTTATTCATAGATGTCTATGGCCATGTTGTATATTTCTTTTCCATTGAGTACATAATTTTTTTTTCTCTTATTTTAGAGAAAGATGGGGCTTTGTTTGACAAGTATGCTGTAATTGCTTTTGCAATTTTATCTTAAAGGGACTCAATTTATATATTTTTTTTTCCCCCATGTTTTTATTGTAAGGTATAGTCACTCGAGAATCTTCCTTGTTCAACCTGATTTGTATTAATTTAAGATAAGATAAGGTAAGATAAGATAAACTTTATTGATACATCAAGGAAATTGGCTTTGGATTACATGTCTCTCATGATGATAGGTGGATAAGACCTATTTAAAAAAAAAAAAAAATTAAAACACTTAGATGAATATAAGGCAATGTTGTACTTGTCAAGAAACAAACACCTAAGATTTAAAAGTTGCAAATCAATCTCATTCATGCTTACTTAGTAAATAAAGGACTTGTGTTACAATATATTTCCTTAAATATTAATTAATATGAATTAAAGACTTGAGGTAAGATGTATCTTCTCAAACATTAACCGCTGCACTGCCATAAGTCCGTCGAATCTATGGGCCTGGCCTATATTTTTACCCTGTTTGCCATAGGATTGTGGAATCGAGCTGATACCGAGCAATTTTATCTAAGTATCGATTTGATACTGAGTACTTGTACAGAACTTGACTTACAGACAAAAAACAATGCATGCATTCCTTCCATTCTGCTTTTAGTTTGCCATACACGTTATGATAGCCATATGATATATTATGGTAACACTGTAACATATGTGCAATTCAACTCAACATAAAATGATATTTATATTTATTTGAATAAAAATAGAATGAAAAGTGATGAATTAATGAAATGACTAGAAAAATGGCACTAAACAAAACAAACACAAAAAAGGAAAAAAAAAGCAACAATAAGCAAAACAGCATCAAACAAGTGTTCGGTGAAACAAACATTGTCGAACACATTTAATGAAAAAGTATAATTTCATGTGTCAAAGGTCTGTTATTTTTAGGGGAAAGTGTTCAAGCTTTGGAATAAGAAATAAATTAGACTGGATCTAAATCTATGCCAGGCTTTAAGCAGGATTGATAAAGAAGAAAGAACACACACACACACACATATGAAGACCTATAATATGTGTAATTCAGTGTAATTCAGTTATATCTCAAGCTTTTGTTAAGAAAGCTTGTAGAAAAAGCACGTAAAAAAGACAGGAGAAAAGAGAAATCGTGTGCGCCTATCTAATAATCTGAATGTATCTATCCTTTCGAAAAAGAATCAATTGGATTCTGATACATCAAAGTATTCGGGTATCGAGTGCTCGGTATCGACATCTGCCCAGCACTAGTCTATGGATTGGACGGGCTGATGACGTAATGCTTATTCTTTAATTTATGAAGGGAATCAGGGCATATAACTTTTTCATTGCATTAGTGAAGGATTAGTAAAGTTGATTCAGTTGATAATTATTATTTCATCGCGTCAGCAAAATATAAGAAGAGTTGTTTTTTTGTTCAATCTACTGATACGTTATCTCATTCTTTCCTTACAATGGCAGAGAGACAAAGAAGCTATTGCCCATTGCTTACAGCCATCAAAGCTTTAGAAGAGGTTTTGAATGACTTGTCAGTGATGATGCTAATTTGTATGATGATGTTAGCAGTGAGGAAAGTGACAGACAGGATGATTATTTGCCTTGATGCATGGTTGAAGCCCTAAATCTGGATACCAGCGGCAACACCTCAGATCTAGATCCAGGCTGTCCACGATATTTCCTACAGAAACTTCAAATCGTCCAAAATAATGCCGCTAGATTGGTGTTTCGGCACTCGAGATCTTCTCATGTCTCTCCTCTTCTTCACGACCTCCATTGGTTTTCGGTTGATAAACGCATACACTATAAACTTTCTCTTCGGTGCTCTAAATCTTTCAATTACCTTTCCCCCACCTACATATCCGACATGCTGCACACATACACCCCTTCCAGAGATTTACGTTCCTCCGCTGACAATAGACTTCATAGAATACCAAATCTCAGGACGAAGACATTTGGCCAAAGATGCTTCTCCTATCAGGCTCTTTCAGTTTGGAATTCAATCCGTTACTCTGTCCGCCATTCTTCTTTTGTCTCGTCTTTCAAAACATCCCTTCAAACATCCTTCTTTACGCTGTAACTAAATGCAGCGTACCATTCCTTTATGTAATGTATGTATGTATATGTATGTCTGTATATATATATATATGTATGTATATGTATGTATGCATATATATGTATGTATGTATATGTATGTATGTATGTATTTCATGTGTCCAGTATATTGATGGACGATGGTATGTAAGTGTATTGTTTTCCACAATTTTGATTGTGCAAGTGTTGTTCTGGTTTGTATGTATATTGATTTGTGCAATTGGTAAATTGTGAGCGCTTAGGGCATTAATTCTTTTAATGATTAAGCGTATTTAAATACTCTTTATTATTATTATTATTATTATTATTATTATTATTATTATTATTA
>JAOYNN010252076.1:0-16080 GCA_025770095.1 Goniobranchus kuniei
AGAGAGAGAGAGAGAGAGAGAGAGAGAGAGAGAGAGAGAGAGAGAGAGAGAGAGAGAGAGAGAGAGAGAGAGATTTGGTGGGGGCAGGACAGGTATCCTTTATAAAGGGATTACAGTAGGAGTAGAGTCTGCTTAAGATAAACTCCTTGGACCAGGCTAATGGGTTGATCTTAAAAGAGGCCCCAAACCTAGTCTACAGGGTATTGGGGGAAGGGGGAAGGAGAAAAGAGAACTGCATGGGGTATATCTTATTTCAATCAGCCATGCAATCTGCAAATTGCTCGGACTCAGACCTGTGGTACCTGCTGTGAACTAAATTTAAAATCTTTAGACCTATTTTAGATCTAGCAAGGAGTTGTGAAAGGGGACAAGGATGGGTGTTGAGGAATAATCAGCAAAAATTGGCCTTACAGCTGTGAAAAACTGTCAAAGACCCTCCCACCCACTGGCCATATGGATGTGGAGAGGCAACGATGACTTAGTTTACCTTACCGTAATTAAGATTTATCTTAAGCAAATTTATCTTAAGTGGACTCCACTGTATATTGTTCATTTGCTCTGCAACTTACATCTGTTGCCATGTGCATGTGTCATGACCGAGAGTCTGGCTAAAGTTGGAGGTGTTGGTAGTTCAATAGAAACACGACTTGGCAAGATTCAAAAGTCAACCAACAGTCACCATGGTTGCCAGACAGTTAGGGGACATGGTGGAATGGCAGCTCACTGGCACAGTCTGGTTCATCCATAACCACAAGTCATTGTTGAAGTCTCCTTCCTGTAGACCCTGATTTCGATTATCTCATTTAATCCATGTGTGAATGAGAACTCGGCTGTGGCTGCTAAAATGTTGTTGACTTCTCCAATGCAATGCACATAGCTGTTTAGTGTCTGATCCTGAAGAGGTTTAGAAGATGCCAGACTGGCAGTAGCCCTTCTTGGAGGATAAACTGTATAGTCTGTGTACCTGCACTGAATACAGACTCTCAGTAGTGTAGCTGGTTGCCAAGGAAACCGCTACCATCTTGGCTTTTGGGCTAATCAGTTTTCAAGATTCATCCCTTCTAAAAATTTCCTACCAGATCAATCAAACCCTTTGAGATTTTTGCTTTTGCTTTAGTTCTCAAAGTTTTCCTTTTCAGAGTGTGATGGAAAAAGTCTGTCACTGTCTGCTTCATGCTATAGAAACCAGGATAAGCTCCGGCCCAATGAGTCGATTCGGCCAGAAAAGGACTACTTTTTTAGTTCTCAAGTAATGAAAATTTTGCTGAGCATAATTTTAATTCTAAGGGCTGTAGATGTGGATTTAGTTGCTTGGATTGTTGAAAATTATATAATAGTATAACTATTCAAAAAAGTGAAATTTTAATATTACAACAACAGAGTAGATTTAACAAGTGTAATTTTCTATTTTAAAAAAATTAATAAACAAAATTTGTAATATTAATATCCAGGTTCATTGTTTTTGAAGCTACATTGTAAAGGTATACAATACACAATTTCACTGGAATAAGTTTGTAAATATAACAGACTTCAAAAGTCATAGTCATAGAAAAGTGACATGAATATCTGAGCATCATGTGAATGCTAAATTCTTGCAGGTGAATGACTGCTAGTTTGAGATAAAAATGTAGCAGAATCTTAATTTTGAGCCAAAATTTCTGTCAAAATTCATGTGCCACATCATGCCAAGACCACTTACCCCAACTGAAAGAATTAATGGTATCTAATTATGGGGTAGAGGGGAGGACATCGTATGGTGAGTGCATTAATTTTCCGGAGGAAGATTTCTTTCTTTTAATGGCATCATTTTATGTGTATAAATTACAAGAAGAAACATCCTATTTGATTGTGTATCATACTGTTTCTTTTATGTTTTTGTGTTTGCTTATTTGTATGTTGTTTTGTTTCTTTGTTTTTTTTTCGTTGCTGTTGTTTTTTTAATCTTACTGTCCTTCTTCATAGACCAATGATTACTTTTAGAATTCAAGAGGAGTCCTTTTGCTTCCAAATGTAGCCATGATATGTATAAAGGAGAGAATTTATGACATGTGACAAAACACTTTTTCCACCAATCTTATTTCATATAATTTATATTTGACATTTGATCAAAGTGATAATTTTTCATTGACTGTTTCCTATATGATTTTTATGAACAGATTATTTTTCTATGATGACCGGATGAGAAAAGATCAATTCATTCATTTTCTTTATCGTAATAATTGCAATATGATTACCAATTTTTGAATTAATTTGTGTGTACTGGAGCGAGTTTGTTTTTTATTTTGTTTTGTTTTTTGCTTTAAACAATTGGAAGTCCTTTGAATCTAATTCTTTAAAAGAGTGACGTAAAACCTTCCTTGTTTCAGTCTCCATGTAGGTTCTAGGGTCCTCAATTATGAGGTGGCAAAATAGACCTACTGCAGTAAAAGGTTGCTAAGGGTAGAGTGAGAGCTTCTTCTCTCGTCTGTCTTCTTCTTTCAAGCTCTCTTTAGTGTCCTCAGAAGGGAGGATTTTTGCTGGGGGAGAGAAGCAGCAGTAGGCATTATTCAGCTACTATCCCCATCCATGTGCATTGCATGACTTATAATTCTACCAGGGTCACTTGCTATCTAGATGGACAGAGTACTTTTGTACACAAAGGGCGGTAGAAAATCCTGGGTGGTTATTGCATGCACTCTTAGGGGCTTGATGGCCATTGATAATTAGTTATTTGTTTAGAGAGATGATCTTTTTTTTTTTTTGTAAATCATCTCTCTGAGTATCCTTTTGGTTATTTTATAATATTATGTATGATAATTGTTTTTTTAAAATACCTGGTTTCCCTGTTTACCAACTTGTTCTCTTCATCTAAAAATATTTTCTTCTTCTACTGTTCTTTCTCTTATTTTAAACTAGCCTTTCTTCTTACTTTCTCTATTGGTGCTGAGACGACCTTTGTAGTTGAAAAGAGACCTAAACGCCAACTAAACAAAACAAACAAACCTTGTCTCACATCCACATCATTAAAGGTGTGAATTCAGGGCTTCCTTAGCATTTACTTAATGCGACCTATGATAGTTCCATAGTTTTAATCATTTTGATTGGACTTTGATACTTTGATTGAAACCTAGGGCTGTTATCACAGTTTTGGGGCTTGATGGCATTATTAATTAGGTATGATTTAGAGAGATAATGTTTTATTTTTGTTTGTAAATCATCTCTCCATATAGCTTTTAAGTATTTTATGATATTCTGTATGTCTGTTGTTTATTTCAAATCTTGTTTCCCTCCTTGGCAACCTCTTTTCCTCTCCTGAAATCTTTTCCACTTCTTCTTTTCTGTCTCTTACTTTAGGTTGGCCTTTCATCTTACTTTTTCCATGGGTGCTGAGGTGACCTTTGCTGTTGAAAAGAGCCCTAAAACACCAAATAAGCAAACAATTTTGACGGAAAAGCATGACATTTAATTTTGAATTTATATATTCTTGTTTCCACTAAAATGACATAGGTGACCTGCTTGTTTTTGCTCTCTAAAAAGACCCTACTGATCAATGAAGTTTTAAAAACTGGCCAATTATATATGAAAAACACTTTGAATGATTCTAGGAATTAATACCAAAAGAATTAAGGCAACTCAAGCATATATGAACTTTCACTCTTTTGTTGGACATATGTATGTATGGATGGAGATGGAATGCCGGGTGACTGACTTTAACTTTAGACTTAGACTTGATCTCTGCAATGGAGACTCTGTTTTCCTTAGCCAAGTGGACTTCACTGGGACAGTCAACAAGGGTCTTGATTGTTTGGAAAGGAATGTCTCTAACAGTTCCTGAGGCATTATTGCTTGCAATGCATATCAACATAATGTTTGCCCTATCTTTATAACAGCTGCTTCAGCAAAGATGTCCTAACTGCTTAAACCCTAAATCTTGTTTATAACTTCAATTGCAAGGTTTTGGGATTCTGAGTAGTGTACTAATAGTACATTGCAGCCAAATTAATGGTTTGTGATGTAATCACTTTTGTGCAATTGGCATTACACCTAATCCTAAAGGACTTAAGTCCAACTTTCTTTTCCTTCAGTCCTGTGGAAAGAAAGTAACCTGCCCTTAGCTATTTGACTAGTCTGATGATTTTTCTCTTAATACATTTCACCTTTATTTTCCAAGATATTGGTTGAGACCCAGATCATTTGTTGTGCCTTGTCTCAATGCTGTATAATGGTGCTGATATTAATATACATACATAGATGGCTCATTTTATCACTGTATTGAATCATGGCATTTAAAAGAACTTACAGAAATGGATTCCTAGTATAAAAGAAAGTGAACTCACAAATATTTGTACAATTTTATATTATCCTTTACAGGTGTATACAGTATGTAAAAAGTCTTCAAATTAAACTACAGCATTTTACAACATGAGCATGTACATTGTATCTTCTTCATCTTTCTAAAAATCATATGCACTTTGTTGACTTATTCAATAAGTCCAAGTATAACTTCTGAGGACATCTTAATGTTTTAAAAATTGCTTCTCTGGTTAATGGTGGTGGATTGAACTGTATTGTTAAAGATGTCCAGGATGTCTTGAATTGGACAGAGAGCCTTGTTTTTCTAATATCTAAATTCTAAGGAAGCCAGAGCAGGAAAATATTCTTTATAATAAAACGGCTGATTTTGTTTGAACATAAAAACAAAAACAAAATTCTTTTCCGTTCTACAGGCTACTTCACCATGTTCAAACTACTTTTTTGTCTCAACAACTACTGAATCGATAAAAAAGATCACTCCCTCTCTGGAAAGTGGTTCCAAAGTCAAATTATTAGAAAATAATGCTTATCCATTTGTTTCTGCTGATAGTCATTCTCCCAGTCACCCATTTTTCCCTTCCTCCTATTGTTAGCTCCATAAGTAAATATTTAGGGTGCCTAAATCCTTATGTAAAAAAAAGAAAAAAGAAAGGTAAAAGCCCTCTAAATAATCTTTCACTGGTTCTCCATTTTGACAAAACAGGGCGGTAGAAAATTCTGTTTAGGGCTTGATGGCAATTGTTAATTAGGTGAGATTTCTTTTTATGTTTTAGTTGTTTTTGTTTTTGTTTGTTTGTTTTTTTAGAGAGGTGATAAGTTTTTGTGTCTGTAAATTATCTCTCCTAGTTTTTTAGGCACATTATATTGATAGTTATATTTTTTAGAGAGATGATAATTTTTTCAGCTGTAAATCATGTCTCCTTGTAGCATTTTGATTATTTTATGTTAACTATTTTAAATGTCTGCTTCCCCTTGTAGCAACGTCTTTCCCTGATCTGAAAATTTGTTCTAGCTTCCATCTTACTTTTTCCATGGGCACTGTAGTCAAAAAGAGCCCTTAAACTCAAATAAATCAATAACTCATACCGTTATGTCATCTTGCCAGCCATTTCTAGCAAATCTAGAAAGGAATTGACAGCACTAGTCTGGTTGCAGGACATGTGGATTAATTTGATATTGATTTAGTGGTATTTTAATGAATCTTCTATTTGTAGAATTCTGTGACGTATAATTCTGACTTTGTTTCTTTAATGATACATGTCATAAGGACTTACGTTTAAATGTCCTGACACCTTTGAATGGCCTGTTATTTCTCCCCATGCATGCATGGTGTTGAAGACAGCTAAGGGTTGAGCGAGAGCTTTTTCACTCATATGTTTTGTCTTCTGTCAGGTTCACTTTTGTCTTTTGTCTCCTCATAAGGGTCAGGATTTGGCTGAGAGAGGGAAGGTGGCATAATTCAGTGGCTGTCTCCCATGCCGTATGCATACAATCTGGGTCACTTGCTATCTTGATGGACTGAGTAGTTTTGTCCAAAAAGGGCGGTAGAAAATCCCAAGTGGTTATTGCAGTGCTCTGTGTGTGGCTGGATGGACATTTTTTTGTGATTTGAGTGTTTTTGTTTTTGTTTTTGTGTTTTGTTTTTTTAGAGAGGATTCCTTTTTGGTCTGTCTGTAACTGCAAATCATCTTGTGTATTATGCTTATTAATTTTTTTAATGCTTTTTTTCCTTTTTCCTCTTTGGCAATTTCTTTTCTGTTCCCATTGTGGTTCCCAGGTTCCTCAACTGCAAGGATGTAGAATAGGACCACTGCTAGCACTCCCCATGCATGCTGTAAAAGCCACCTAAGAACTGAGTGAGAGCTTCTTCTCTCATCTGTCTAATTCTCTCATTTGTATCCTCAGGTGGGGAGAGTTTTGCTGATGGAGGGAAGGAGGCATTATTTGATTACTATCCCCCATTTGTCTGCATTGCATGACTTAAAAATATGATCAGGATCATATGCTATCTAGACTGAGTACTTTTGTACACAAAGAGCAGTAGAAAATCCTGGGTGGTTATTGCAGTGCACAATCTGGGACTTGATGGCTATCATTAAATAGTTATGTATTTTGAAGAGATGAGACTTTCTTTTTGTCTTTAAATCATCTAAGTAGCTTTTTTTAATAACCTTACATTGTTATACAATGTGCTTGTTTGTCCATTTTAAATGCCATTGTTTCCCTTTCTAGCAGCTTCTTTACCTCATCTTGAAAATCTTTTCTATTTCTTCTGTTCTGTCTCTTACTTTAGACTAGCCTTTTGTCATTCTTTTGCCTTGGGTATTGAGATGACCTTTGTTGTCAAATTGAGCCCTAAACACCAAGTAAACAAAAAACTCCACTTAGGTGTCTTGAGTCATTGCATGTACAATTTCTCATCTCATGAATATTTTTATGACAGACCACAATGATTAATAGAATTCAGAATGACCATTAAATGATTTATCTTTTGTCTTTAATTTAATGAAGACAATCAGTGATATAATTATCATCTTTGGAAAACAAGAGGTTATTATGTTACAAAAGCTTGGAAAGAAACCACATTGACTGTAAATAGAATGTACATAAATTGTTTATGTATACTTGGTGTTGTCAGGTGTGGCGTACTCTTAAAGTAGAATAAACAATTTAATTCTGTTTATGAATGTGTCTTTACATCTTTTACTTTTTAAATTTTATATTGTTGTATTAGAATTGTATATATTGCACACAGTCTAATTGTATTTTTTAATTTGTTTTGTCACAGTTCCAGATTTAAATTATTTTTAGTTCAATTTTATTGCTGTGCTCATCCATATTTCTGCCGTTTTCATTTGAAAGGGCCTATAGTACGTCTGGCGGGCAACTTAGTTTCGGTGCGATGGAGATAAACTGAAAGATCGTTTTGCAGCAAGGGCCTTTCCAAAAATTTTAATATGTCTCTAATTTCATCAAGTGTACTTTTTTCCCCAACTTTTAGTCATGGGCTTTGTTTTGTCTGAATCTAAACTATTAGTACATGTATTGAAAAAGGTTTAAAAAAAAAGGATTTTTGAAAATCTTTCCATCACTGGCCTTTCAAAATATGAAAACGGCAGACTTTTGTCAAAGACTGGTTGGTGGGGCATACCAAAATAAGAAAGGAGGATGGAAAAAATCCTTACCTTTCTGTTTACCTTTTCTGAACAAAGGCATTCCGGCTTTTTCTGCCTTTTCACTCATTTCCCTGTGTGAGTTGATTTCATGCCAATACAACTGCACTAAAGGAGGGAAAGAAATGACCTTTGAAAATGAACTGGGGTACTTTTTGATAGGCTGTATTCAGTTAAAGCATGGATTCTGTAGATGGTAGAAGGTGCAAGTCATACTTTATTCAAAGTCATCTTGTCAAATACTGACCTTTAGCATCAGGTGTGTTCCTCATCTCTGACAGACCTAGTTATACTGATTTTTGAGACAGGAACAAAGTGTAAAGTGTGAAAAAACATGCTCAATCACACCCACCCTCAATGTTACATACATCATGTCTGACTCTCAAAACAGCAAAATTTGTGAAAACCAAACCATCAAGACCTATTCATCATGTATGTACAGTGAGCACCTAGCCTGTCACTGTACCTATGGGTGGCCTACTAGTACTAGTTAGCACAGAGATTGGCATGTCGATTTTTTTTTTTTAAACATAGAAGTGTAGGGTACCTGAATTGCATCACCAAGGCAGTTTCTTGTGAAGAATGACTAAGCTTCCAGCTTGGCTCTTCCATTGTTTACTTATAGATATCTGATACTAAAAAATTCCTATATCCTCATCCAATTCTGTTATGGAGAAACTGATTTTTTTGTCATTCTCTCCATGGAAATCCTGTAATATTCAGCCATTTCTTGGTACAAAATGACAATCTTTGATGGTACAAACAATGTTTCAACACATTCTCTAGGAGGACGGATAAATTATGAAAACAAAGAATGTACAAAGACAAAATGTTTTTAGAAAACCGGTGATTTCTTTAATGAGCAAACACTGTATCAAATTTCAACATTGTTTTGCTTTTGAGACAACAAAGGATCAAGAGGAGACGCTTGATTCCTCCCAATATGATTTGATACAAGTAATGAAAGCATTACTGTAACGAGGCAGATTTTGATCTAATGATGTGATTCGAAAGGGACTTCTGAAAGGATTAAGTTTAGGCTCAGAGACAATGCCAACTTTGAATTTATTTATAATTTTCTTGCTGAAATCAATGCTGGCGAGGCCATAATCTGTGTAGTACAATGGGATTGCTTCCCGTGTCAACAGCCTGACTGTGGGTAAATATGTTGAATATGCTCCAAGTCCCCCATTGAAACCTGGAAAAGTATTATACAAGAAATAGTAAACACTATGTTTACTCATAATAAAAAAAAGTGCGGAAGGGTGAGGCTACAGTTGAGTATGTATCAGAATAATACAGTACAAAGTGTTTCATTACTAAACTGGAGGACAGGACAGAAGACATGATACTTCAGGTCTCACCCTTCATCAGACCACAAGTGGACAAAATGATAAACAATTTATATGTATTATAAAATACAGAGCTTGGTACTCATATTCCCCTAATCTATCTTGAGTGTTCCCAAACATCTATCTCTAATCCCACAGCCTACTAGTACTAGGATGGCACATTAACTGACTTCTCAAAGTTCCTTTTCAAACTCAAAAATCCCCATTGTAATTAAGGTTGATTGATCACCAAAAATCAATGAGACGCACCCTCGTCACAGCATCCAAATTTAATTCCCCTGACCAAAGGAGAGACCAACAGAGAGAGCATATTTCTAGCTACACCATACAATTAATAGAAGTACATGTAGCATACATTTTACTATGTTGCATCGAACCTACATACAGTCATTCAAACACTATTTAACAACAAATAAACAATCAAATGCAATCTTTACTCACAACTGTGTAGGCTATTAATTATACATTTCACAAGACAAAATAAGTTGCTTTATATACATAATATTGTTAAAGAAAAGCGCAAAACTCTATAAACATTATTTCTCGAACAGGAGATGCATAACTAATAGCAAAAAAGAAACTTTTTTATGCCTATTTGTTGTGCTTCTCATGTTTCTGAAATATTTGCAATAGGCAATCTTTCAAACTAACAAAACTGGTTTTGAATTATGACCTTCAACTTCAAAGTCAAATACCAGCAAGACTAAGGTCACTACAATTTTGAACAGTGAAATACAAACATGGAAAAAAGTGAAGAAAACGGGGTCATTACTGGAAGATAGTTAAAACTAATAAGAAGAAGACAACTCTCACCTTCTGCCCTCCACAAGCTCAAAGCTAAATGGATAAGGAACAACAAAATCAAATTGAGCATTCGATTAAAGCTCATAAAGCACTTGTAAAATCAATATTTCTATAAAAGTCTGGCTTGTGGACTTTGACAAAACAAGAAGAGATCAAACTTGATATATACTTTCCACAGGAAACAACTAAGGACAGTCCTTAACATCAAATATCCTTCAAAAATCAAAATCAAATCACTGTACAAAAAGGCGAATGAAGCTCCTATACCCCTAACAATACAAAAAAGCAGGTGGAGATGATTTGGACATATTTGAAGACAAAATGAAGATACCAATGATAAGTTTCTTTAACTTTAAGCTTAAGTCAACAAAGAGAAGAGGCAGGCCGTGAATATGTATGATCTCAGCAGTCAGGCAGGATTTGAAGAAGATTGCCGACACTCAAATCATAAAGTATCAAGTTTAAAAGGAACACCTAAACAGACTACTCAAGATTGCACACAATAGAGGTCACTGGAGAGAGTGAACAGACACCATCCTGAAGGCAGCCAAGGCAGAAGAGTTAGATGACACCTTGGCGAAAGGGCTGTACGTCATATAAGTCAATTCAAAGGAAGCAAAAACTTTTACGACACTTTAAACTCGAAGCAAAAGCTTTATGACACTATAAGTAAATTTTAATACAGATTCATACTTACACACAGCAACATGAGGATGTGGGATCCTGTTGTGGTCAAGTTCATGATACAAACGATGGTGGATTTGGAAGGAAAGATTTTCATGAGTCTTTGAAGCTTGAACATCAGTTCCAGCTAGTATTGGTATGTTGTTGCCAAAGAGGTGAAGTTGCAATTTCAAAGGCTGTAATAATCTGGCACATTCCTACTTAGAGTAAAGTAAATAAATGTACATAGTTTTGCTGAATAAGCAAAGACTTTGCTATTATAAATAGGGCTCCAGTAGATCATCAGTATCACAGCTTGCCAGGAGCTGAGTCAAACTTCATTCACCATAGTTAGCATTTAAGTGGGTGACCTAGCTAGATCATAACTCTCTGAAATGTTCTGGCTCATAGCCCCCCAAAGGCAGAACAATGTATCTGACAAAAAAAACATTTCTATTGTATTTTCATAAATTGACTACTGGAAACAGTATCCATCTGGTACAAACAAAGGTGTATGGTTAAACACAACTTACTATGGTCAATCATCATTCTGACTGAAGGAAAACCGGTTGGTTACTTTAAAGAGGCTGATCATCAAAAGGTTTTTTTGCATTTATCTCAAAAACACAAAACATGCAGATACCGTCATTGGGGGGAAGAAATGTCATGAGCATTATTACATTACGGATACAAGCACCATGTAGGCCTAATAAATGTTATCTTTCTTTTATGAGAATCTTCTGCTTCAAATCACAACTCAAATACAAATAGCTTCAGAATTAAAGTGAGCTTTCTTATCCTTATCAATCCTAGTCAAATCTGTTAAAAAATCAAAATTCTCAGAAAACGGGTTTAAAAGAAAAAGATAATGCTATCTATGTCTCAGAAGGCATGTACCTTTTTTAATAAAAACAAAAAGAAAAGTGATTTTTATCATCAGTACTCATAGCCTGGTTTATAGTGGATTTGAGTTGGGGTAAAACTGAAAGGAGACAACAATACAAATCACGAAACTAGAAGTTTACAGGAAATTGAATAGGTACCAAAGTCAAGGGAGGGAAGGTATGCACAGAATAGGAAATAAAGAGCGTCACAACTAATACAACCCGCGCCACCCAAAAGCATAAGAGTTGTGGAAGAAGTGAGGCTATTGTATGATGGTGCTCTTTTCAATCTTTTTTGTGGCATATTATTCCTTCTAGAGTAGGCATGAAGAGCACCTGCCTCAAACCTTCCAGCTGTTTTGAGTTATATCATTTTTTCTCAGTGTCGTGACTCCATATTGGGGGCACAGATGGCTCAATGGGTAAGGTGTCAGCTTGGGATCGGGAGGTCCTGGCTTCGATCCTTGCCAGTGACTACTTATGTTTTTTTCCTTGGGCAAGAAAATTTATCCTGATTGCTTCACTCGACTCAGGTAATAAATGAGTACCAAGCAATAGACTGGTAATGTTGCGCAGAATGTACAGCGCTTTACTGAATACTCCCCAGGTGTATGCATGCTAGGGGATAAAGTATTGTAAAATGCTTTGAGACTGTTTGTAAAACAGTGGAAAGCGCTCTATAAATGCCATCTTTATCGTTTTCTTTGTTTCTGATCTTATTCGTCCCCTTTCCTCCCCTCCATCATCATTTTTTCTATGTTTTGACATCTTTTTATGACTAAAGAAGGGTCATAATTTTCTATTCTCTTTTGAGTTTATAAGCCAGTTTTTTTTCCAATTCCAATTGTGGCAGCACTTTACTGAATACTCCCCAGGGGTATGCCTGCTAAGTGCTATGGGATAAAGTATTGTAAAATGCTTTGAGACTGTAAAACAGTGGAAAGCGCTCTATAAATGCCATCTTTATCGTTTTCTTGGTCTCTGGTCTTCTCCTTCCTCTTCTCCATCATCATTCTTTCTATGTTTTGACATCTTTTTACTGACCAAAGAAAAGTCATAATTTTCTGTTCTCTTTTGAGTTTATAAGTCAGTTTTTTTCCAATTCCAATTCATAAAAAATTTATGTTGCTTTTTTTTTTTTTGTGTCCATGTGATTTGACTGGGTATTTGATCTAACATTTAAGCCAGCACACAGTTCAAAATGCCAACACAATAAACATGAGTGGGTAGTTTATGATGTGTGTGATTGTTACATTTTAATTTTTTTTTTTCTTTCTTCACATTTTTGTGACAGCCCTGTACTGCTTTTCTCCCACTGCTCATTCCAATCCCTCAAGGCCAAAAGTCCAGAAGATAGTGAGTGTATCTATATTAGGGTGCCATGGGGGCCACCAACCAGAAGGGCCCAGCACTGCTACTGGGTCACTTTGGTGGTGTTCAGTGGTACCTTCTCTGACATCACCTTTAAAGCACCCTACTAATGTCATTATTAGCTTAGCCGCGCATCCAGACTGAGTGAGACACCCACTTAGGATGGTGATCACCACAACGTCCCTCCAATGACATTCTCCCTTGGACCCCCAACACTGCAGACTCCAACACTATTTCACCACAGGCAGGGAATTGCATGGGGAAACTGAAACTGAGGTCAAAATTGGACCAGAGCAACAGGGGCCACCAAATGAGGGGTAATTTTCTTTCTTTCATGATGGATGATGGTGATGAGAATGACACAATGATGATGCTATGTAGGTCAACTGTAAAGTGGACAAAACTCGACAGTGTGGTCCGGGTCTTCTCAATGGGTCCATAGGAAAAGCTCAGCTACAGACATGTTTTGTGAATGAAGCCTTACACATGACAGTATTTTTAGGGTTTTCAAAATGTATAGATTGGTCTACTCTCTGCCATTGATTAATCGTGAGTAAAACATTCTACTACAAAATATTCCATTGATCATCCAACAGGTATACAAGATGACATTCTAATTGCAAACTAACTACACAGTCATTCACTCTTAACTCATTTGCGCCTGGGCTATTTTTAGCACAACAATGGTAGCTGCCTGGACATTTTTAAGCTTTTTAAAAAAAAATCTCCATAGAAAACTATCCATCCGAACAACACATATTTTTTTAGCTCGCACAGATTAACACAAAAACTTATATATAAAGTTAAAAGAATACATTTATGTGTATAATGCAATTTTTAATGGCTTTTTTTTTTCAAAACCTTCAATTTTGCAACAACAACAAAACTTGCAGTTTTTGGTATGAGTCATTATAAAGAGAACACCTGTGAAAAGTCACATGATTTGACTCTCTTCTTGGGTGAGAAGGTCAGTGTGAATGTTACTCAAATGTTACTCTGCAATAAAGTTCAATTTGGAGTGAAACTGGATGAAACAGAGATGGACTAAAGGGAAAATCTCCTTTTTTAGAGGAAGACAAAGTTGATAGCTGGCTACGAGAGTTGGCCCTAGCTTTAGAACCAGTCTTGCATTTGCTCTTTCCTGAATTCTTTTCACCTAAGAACTGGAGCTTGGTTGTTTAGACTTAGGATCTAGATCTAGATATATATCTAGATTCTAGATTAGAGACATCAGTTGAGCAATGCTTCATGTTCCAAATCAGAGGAGTGATTAGGGATAGAGACCTCAATTTCTGGGCCACTTCACTGATATTTAGCGATATTCTGGAGCAATGTCTGAGTCAAAGTAAAAGTCTCATTCGTGTTAGCTCCAACTTCCATCTAAAATCTCCACACAAAAAAAAACAACATTTATGTTGATATGCATCTGTAAGGGTTCTTTTTACTTGCACAACTTGCAGCTAGAGCTTCCTTATTCATTATAATTATCTGTCTTCGATTTGACTGGATATGCAAATTCATGTTTTGTAGAATGTGGCATGAGAAAAGTTCATAGAAGATGTCATGAGTGGGATTGGATTTAAAGACCTCTTTTTTGAGGGTAGATTGCCATGTCCTGTAAGTACACGGTTCCATGAGTAGCTCCTTGGTCCAATGATATAACACTCATCATGAAAGCCAAAAGGTCCAGAAAAGGCTGTTCCAGAATTGACAGGAAAATGTATCATCAAAAGTTCTGTCGTAATTGCCTTACAACATACAGGGTTTGTTGAATGAACAGTCCCAGTATTCCAAAGCACATTGCTTATGACCAGTAATGCATTACTCCCTCATGGCCAGAAGAGTAAATAATACAAATCTTTATGTCATTAGAGATTCCTTCCCAGCTAGATATTGTTTGATCCAATGGTCCATATCTAAAGGAAGTCTAAAGGAGCAAGGACATCCCCATCGTGTCCTCACAGCTAAGTCATGAGGAATGTGAAAGTCACCACCTCACAGCTAAGTCAAGTGAAATGTGAAAGTCACTACCTCACAGCTAAGTCATGAGGAATGTGAAAGTCACTATCTCACAGCTAAGTCATGGAAATGTGAAAGTCATCACCTCACAGCTAAGTCATGAGATATGTGAAAGTCACTACCTCACAACTAAGTCATGAGAAAGGTGAAAGTCACTACCTCACAGCTAAGTCATGAGAAAGGTGAAAGTCACTACCTCACAGCTAAGTCATGAGAAAGGTGAAAGTCACCACCTCACAGCTAAGTCATGGTCACCACCTCACAGTTAAGTCATGGGAAATGTGAAAGTTACCACTTCACAGCTAAGTCATGAGAAATGTGAAAGTCACTACCTCACAGCTTAGTCATGAGAAAGGTGAAAGTCACTACCTCACAGCTAAGTCATGAGGAATGTGAAAGTCACTATCTCACAGCTAAGTCATGAGAAATGCGAAAGTCACTACCTCACAGCTAAGTCATGAGAAAGGTGAAAGTCACCACCTCACTGCTAAGTCATGGGAAATGTGAAGTTCATTACCTCAAAGCTAAGTCATAAGAAGTGTGAATGTCACCACCTCACAGCTAAGTCATGAGAAATGTAAAAGTCACCACCTCACAGCTAAGTTATGAGAAATGTGAAAGTCACCTCCTCATTGGTAAGTCATGAGAAATGTGAAAGTCACCACCTCACAGGTAAGTCATGAGGAATGTGAAAGTCACCTCCACACAGCTAAGTCATGAGAAATGTGAAAGTAACCACCTCATAGCTAAGTCATGAGAAGTGTGAAAGTTTCCTCCTCTCAGCGAAGTCATGAGAACTGTGAAAGTCTCCTCCCCACAGCGAAGTCATGAGAACTGTGAAAGTCACCACATCACAGCTAAGGCCAGTAAGGAAAGGTTATTAAACTTTGTCGGCTTAGATGTTACACCTCATTCACTTCATAGTCCAGTTCTCTCCTGTTCAGTCTTTCATGACCAGAGATGCAAGGTCTTGGTATGAGAAAATTCATTGATGAAACCGCATTTGATTTTTTACCTTTCTTATTACTAGCACAAAGTTCCAGAATTACCATACTTTCTTTTACAACATCATTATTATGTATGTGAAAAGAAAGAAAATTAACGTCAGTGATGTTATCGTGTGCTCTGTGCAGTGCTGAAGAAAATAGCAGCAACAGCTGCTAATCCAAAACCCCCTCTTTCTCTCAACAGGCAGCAAAGAGAGAAGGTTGATCCTGAAACTGGCCATGGCTATTGGCACCAAAATGGTAAGACTGATGGCAAACAGTTACAAGAACAATCATCTAACTATCACAATAGGTCTTTATGGTATATTCTTAACACTCGTTTAAATTCATATATACATATATTATCACACTTGATTTTCAACTGTTTTTTCTTTAATTGAAACACAAGCAGAAGTTTTATACTTTGTACATAACAACAACAACAACAGCTACAACTAACTACTACTACTACTACTACTACTACTACTACTACTGCTGCTGCTGCTGCTGCTGCTGCTGCTGCTGCTGCTACTAC
>JAOYNN010252077.1:0-10425 GCA_025770095.1 Goniobranchus kuniei
CTGCCGAACGAGGGATTTGGATCTGATTCACAAATCCCCTTCACGTTGTTAACTGATTTCATTTCTGGATTTTGGTTATGATATTCTTGGGAATTTACAGCAGTGATTTCCTCTTGCCTACTGCCGGTTTTTGCGCGGGCTCTCCGCTAGTTTTGTTTTACAATTAACCCACAAGGCAGTGAGGAGGAGGGGGGAGGGGTGTCTGGAATTGCCGTTGTCCTGATTAGGATCATCCGCCCTTTGCAGGTTTTAATTTTAATCCAACTGGGTTCCACTACCGTCCTCATCAAGACAAACTGACGGGGTTACCGGTTAAGTCGCCGATTGTTCGACGGATGCAGTTTAACGTCGTACCCAGGACCAACATGTTGTGCAGTATTTTATAATTTAGTAATCTGAGTTTTGATTCAGTTGTAGCTGCATGAGCCAATAAGAAATATTTTTTGATTTCGACATTACATTTTCAAGCCCAGAACGTCTCAGCCCACAAAGCGTTATCTTTAGTATCCTTCAGTCATGATCGTATTTCTTTAATGATCGAATTAACAAGCTATTTAGCGGCATCGTTCTCTATCTCATTAGAATCAGCTTGTTCAAGTTCTTTATTTGTAATTGTACACAGGGATTGTTTCCATGCCATGGGAATGCTACTATACATAGCGTCGTATTGAAAGAGATGGTCTGGGTGTTTATCTGATCTTTCTTCCATTGCGCTCATTGTGAGAATTCCGTTATGAGAACAAACGTTTTCTATGTACAAAATCTTATTTCAGATAAACCTTTTTAAACATAATGGGTTTCCTTTATATGTGACTAGCGTGTTATTGAAAATGGGTTGGCATAAGATTTCTGCCTTTGATATTGATTTTGCTGTAGTTTCAATAATAAAGGGGACATATTCCATCCAAACATCAACTACTTTTTTCTAGAAGTCTGAGTGGATTGATTTGACATCCATTGGCGCTACTGTTAATACAGGTTCTTTAAAGAAAAACTTAGTGCCACCTAGATCCCCGAGGGCACTGTTGCCTATTGCTGCAAAGTCAAAGCAATTTTCAGAGGCTTTAAGAAGCCTCTTGGGAAGAAAAGAGATTTGTTGTGTCTTCACACTTGTCATTCCGAGGCCTCCTTGTGAAATATCCTTCATAAAGTGTACCTCTTAAGTTTTTTAAAAGCAAGTTTGTCTGAGAACTGTCTCTGCCAGATGAATTTAAAAACCATAGAGTCTATTTCATTTAAGACATCATCGGGGAGATTAAGCATTGTAATTGATAACTTATTTGAGACAAAAGGAACGATTTGGCCACAACAATATTTCTATAGAGATTGTTATCTCCACGCCATCTTTTGATGCTCATTTTAATCGTATTAATTTTTGGAATCCAGTAAGATCAATGTTAGAAATTTCTTGAGTCTGGTTGAAATAAAAGCCTGATATTTCCACATATTCTCCTCTCTTTGTCCAACTGATGTCACATCCGTCCTAAATGTTCTTTTGACCAATACATAGTCCTTTACATTTTTCTTTATTTAAGTTTAAACCTGTAAGCTTCCCAAAACTCTTAACTATTTCAATACTTTTACAGAGGCTTTTGATGTTTCTTTAATAATAACAATGCATCATCTGCATACATTATGATTTTGGTATTCAAGGAACTTATTGGTTTTAGACATTTAATTTCTTCCTCATTACCTGTCTTAATGGCCAGAGTTTCCATGGCCATAATAAATAATAAAGGACTAACACAACATCCCTGCCTTATTCCGAAGGCTGTTTGAAAGAAAGATGAAACAAGATTACGGTTTTTATACAACTTTCACTATTACTCATAGGATTAGATACAAGACCAATAAAATAATCACCAAAGTTAAATTATGTAACGCATTTAGAATTGTTGCTTTTATCAACGGTGTCAAAAGCCTTTTGAATGTCAGGGGAGGCAAGGATAGCCCCTTTATTGTGATGACGACATAGGTTCGATACGTCATCAATTAATCTCATGGCATTTACTATAGATCTCCACTTTATAAACCCATATTGGTTATTATGTATAATATCCTTAATGACCAACTGAAGTCGCAGAGCCAATGCTTTAGAGAATATTTTATAGTCAGTCTTGGTAAGCGTGATTGGTCTCCAATTAGAAAGCTGTGATCTATCCAGATCGCCACCTGTGTGTATGAGTGTTATGACACCGCGATTCTGTGGTAAGGAAAGATGACCTGTTTTAATGGATTCCTGTCATATAACGGTTTTTAAAACGTCCCCAAAACGCTTTGTAACAATTCGGAGTTGACCCGTCTGTACCAGGTGCACTCTTGATGTTCACTTGAGTGAGTGCCTTTTCTATTTCCTCTAACCGAAGGGTTTCCTCTAGCAACAGGTTTTCATTATCTCTCACTTTGTTGAAGCCACATCCGAACAGGAAATTCTTTAGACTAAGATTGTTTTTAGCTATGTCATCATCAGCAAGGTCTACGTTTTGGAAGTACTCCCGAATGCATTCCAATATCTCTAAAGGTTTCAAGCTAATCTTGTTATCAATTGTAAGTTCAGATATACAGAAATGCATAGCATTGGATTCTTTATGGTTGAGAAAGTATTTAGTATTTTTTCTAGCTCTTCAATTCATTTGACCCTAGAGCATATTTGTGCACCACGGCTTTATGTATATGAATTATTTCTAGCTTTTTTAACATGAGAAAATTCTAGTTACAAATGTTTCATCATGAGGATTAAGGAACACTTGAGTTTCCAGTTGTTCCAACTCGTTAGTAATAATATCTTCCTTCTTTTTTTTAACAGATTTTTTAATGGAGTAAAATATTGCAAAGGATTTAATGTGGGCTTTCCGCAAATCCCATTTTTTCAGTTGGATTCTTATTATGCGAATGCATTATGAAATCATCAATTAGAGAGTTCATTAGAGTTAAATGAATTTGATCCTGTAATAAACTTTCATTAAATTTCCTAAATGAGTTACCCCCTCCAGTCAAATCCGGAGCCTTAACGATGATAGACACTCCGTTATGATCAGTGAATGGAACTTCTATGTGAGAACATTTAACAATGTCAACCAGTAATTTATTGGAGCCAAATATGTAGTCTAACCTTATCGCAATGAAAGGTGTGGGTTTCGACCAGGTGAATTCTTTTTTTCTCATTATTGAGGAATCTCCATACATCAACTAGGTTATGATCTGTTACAAATTTCTTGAAGATATTGATTTCCCTTAAATGATGGTTTTCTCCTGAAACTATGTCTAGACCGTTATTCATAACAATGTTAAAGTTACCACACAGAATTGTGTTTCGAAAGTTAAAGTTCGATAACACGTCAAGGACATCCCGATGCTCGTCTTTCTCAGAAGGGTCATAAATATTGAAAATTTTATATTCTACATTGTTGATACATGGGGATATAGCCAGCACACGATCTGACGATGGTTGAAGAACAAGCTTTTCAAATTTCAAATATTTATTTAGAAGAATTAATTGGCCTTTACTTCTGTTCGAGCCGCACGAGGAAATCATTTTACCACTTTCCGATTTGGTTTTTACATTTTCAGTGACAAAACGTTCTTGGACACATATTATGTCATATTGTTTACAAGTTTGAAAATACTTTTTCGTTTCTTTCCATTCTTGAGGCCTCTGCAATTTAGAGACAGAATCTTAAACTTTGCCATAGATGCTATCCACAAGTCAAAATACAACAGAAAGTATGGATTAAATGATCCATGCATGTATTTGTATTTTTATGAAGTATTTCAAAATAATGTGTAAAACCCAACAACTCAAATTTTCGGCAAAATCCCAACATAATGTAGACTTATTTCAGCGCGCACCATAAAAAGATGTTAATGAGCAACCCCTCCCTTCGGTTAGAACCATTGCCAATATAAATAGCTAAAGTGAGGTGCAGACTAAAGCTACCTGGCTTCCATCCAATAAATTGCTGTTGCAAGAAGCTCAAAATGCTTTTCTTGCTTGGGCAGAGGTTCACGAACGCTGGTACCAACCAAAATGGAACAAAGTTCTCGTTCTGTCTTCTGGTGAAAACAGGTTTCAAGCTTTCGTGCGTGGACAGGTGTCACAAAAGTTTGCGAAGAAATGGTGAGAGGTTACCTGCCAAATACAAATGAGAGGACCAAATTTATGGGGCTGGATCTGTAGTGGTGTTGGTAGAGGTAAGCACTGATCAGAACGTGTTTTGATCGGGGGTGCAATGCCCGCATAAACTATACCATGACACCAAACTGACTACACCGGTGTGCCTTTTTTCGAGCACACCGTGAGATGCAGACCTTTCAATGGGACAATGCCAGACCTCTTGTGGCAAGAATCAGTACAGTTTTCTTAGAGCAACTACCCTGTGATATAATGGATTGGCTTGGTGTGTCACTGACATATCTCACATGAAGCAAAATCTGTGATGAGTTGGGACGACATGTGAACATCAGAAACATTTGAACATTTACAAAACTCCGGACAGCACCCCGCAAGAAATACGGGGAAATCCTCAGCATTGCATTACAAAGCTAACAAGATAAAAAAAAAATAAATGTAAAAGTTTTTGTTTGGTTGCGTTTTTGTTTGTTTTTGTTGTAACGGGTTTTTTTACTGGTTGTTTTTGGAAAGAGGAGGGGGTTGTATTGTTTCTATTTTTGGTTTGTTTTGTTGTTGTTGTTGTTGTTGTTGTTGTATCTTTTTGTTTTGTTGTTGCTGTTTTGTTTTGTTTTTTGCCGTATTACACTCTAGGAGTAAATTTTGATTGTCAAATTTCATTTTCTGTTGCCCGAAATGCCTGCCAAAAATCTTTCCACAGCAAATAGATTCAGTCCCTGTTGAGGTTTCCAAGACTCTAAAACAATAAGAACATAATATTGAAAACATTGAAACTCACCTTTGATTCTTTTGCAACTTAAGAATAATACTTTTTGGATAAATAAAGTGTAGATTCCTTATCTTACTTATCTTATCTTAAAGGTTTCAAGGAAATTACAAATTAAAATCTTCCCCTCAGTAGGATTCCCACCAAACACAAGCGAAAGACTATCAATCAGGCAATAATTTTTGTTTATAATTGTCCTTGATGTCAGAAAGAGTCACGTAAATGTAAAAAAAAATTAATCATCATTCAATTGTTTTTATAATTGTTTTTGTTGTCATATGGAGTCACTTAAACGTAAAATCATCATTCAATTGTTTTTATAATTGTCTTTGTTGTCAGATGGAATCACATAATGAAAAATCATCATTAGTCAAATCGCAGTGTTATTGTCTTTGTTGTCACATGGAGTCAATTGGATGGAAAATCATCATCCAATTGTTTTATAATTGTCTTTGTTGCATATTCATGAAATCACTCAAATGGAAAATCCTCTCCCAATTGGTTTATTAGTGAATTTGTTGCCATATGGAGTCACTTAATTGGAAAATCACCATCCAACTGTTTTACAATTTTGTCTTTTTTGCTGCATGGAGCCACTTCAAGGGGAAATCATCATCCAGTTATAATTGTTTTCTTAATTGTATTTGTTGCCAGATGGAATCACTTAACTCGAAAATTACTTCTATCGAAAAGGCAAATGTCAACGAGAGATCTGATTTCCATTCGAGTCGTAGCCGCGAAAGGAGAGCTGGGAGTTCTGATTACGATGTCCAAACCACGATGCAAAGGGTTTGTCTGTGTCCATTTTAATGCCTTTCATTTAAAACATCTTTTAGAATTGCCATTGCACAATTCCATGGATATTATGCTACCTGAGTACGTGTAACATAACATATGTTGGCAGACAAATTTTGTGCTGGAGGCAAGCTGCTATAGCTTAATCTAGGGGGTGGCGGGGAGGGGTTGTTGATTGCTTGGCGAGGTGACATGCATAGTTACAACCTAGCAATGGAGAATGTTTTGATTGTTTCGGACAGACGAGATGCAGAAGTAATAACAATAAGGAATTTTGGTTGATTGTTTTAGACTGGGGAGATGAAATATTATAGCTACAGGGAATGTGTTGATTGTTCTTGAGACGAGGTGCAGAAATTACAGCTCTAGGAAATTTATTGATTATTTTGGAGACGAGGTGTATCAACTATAGCTCTAGGAAAGTTGTTGATTATTTTGGAGATGAATTGTATCAACTATAGCTCTAGGGAATTTGTTGATTGTTTTGGAGATGAGGTGTAGAAACTATAGCTCTGGGAAATTTGTTGATTGTTTTGAAGACAAGCTGAAGAAATTGTACTTTAGAGAATGTGTTGATTGTTTTGGAAACGACGTGTAGAAACTATAGCTCTGGGGAATTTGTTGATGGTTTTAAGACAACGGGAAGGAACTATAAAGTATGGGGAGTTTGTTATTGTTTTGGAGACAAGATATAGAAACAGTAGCTCTAGGACATTTCTTTTTGTTGTTGTTGTTGTTTTTGTTTTTACTTTAAGATGAGATGTAGACGTCATAGCTATAGGAAAATCAATATATTTTGTACTTTGCATTGATTTTGCCTGATATAATGTGAAAAGTAAGAAGTAATGATTTAAATTTATGGGCAGCCAGTTTAGTTCAAATCCCTAAACATCTTGGTCAACATCACAAAAGTACCTGCCTTACACTATTGAACCCCGTATTGTCATTTCCGCTCTACAGAACTATCTCTGGTAAAACTTTAGTCACCAAGGTTTTATAACGTCTTCAGTTTTATTTAAAAGGACGTTTGGACAATGTAAGAGTCAAAGAAAGAAAGATTAGACACGCTAAACGAGAATTTGACATGTTTAAATTCATGCTCATTTGCTTTGTATGGTGTATCTGTACTTTTATTTTGCAGGAAAATGACAGGAGCAACGTAGTCAGCATACCAAAGAAAAAAAAAGGTAAACACACACAAATGTAAACTGTAGATCAGTGAGGTGGTAGAAAGAGTGTACTTAAGCGGTGTTTTTGTTACTAACAGTTGCTTATAGTCGGGTGAATTTAGACGATTAAAAAAAAGGGGGGGGGGGGTTACCTAGACAAATCTAGAACATAAATGCTTTCTTCACCACTGTGTCGTTTAAGTCTTCCTGAATAACATATAAAAAAAAATCGACAAAGATCTATGAGGCTGATTTTGAGAAAATTGAAGTCAAAGCTTGAAATGTTTTTCAGTCTCTCGATGAGACACTTTTGGAGCACCGTACAGTTCGCGCCTTCTCGTGCCACCTCCGTCACTGTTCGACAATCCCTTGTGAGGAAGAGTTCGTCCGGAGTCCCCACGAGAAGTCTGTCTACCAGGTGTGTGGTGTGTCCATCCCGGTGCTTGTTTATTGTGTTCAGTAGACTATGAATTTCGCTTCAGCCGACTTTAAATGAATGATCAGTGGTAGCAATATTCATCAACTCTTTATCTAGTTTAACAATTCAGGTTAACAAGACAGGTCGCGAGTTTCAGAGAGTAAAAGTCGACCTAAAGTGAACCTTGACAATATGATTTCTCGCTGAAGCCGATTAGGCCATAATCTAGGCCTCCTTACTCAGAGGCTCTAATTGAAGACTGTTGAGAAGTATGGTGTTCTGTCGTTGTCAGATTCGGTAAAAAATGGCACTTTTCAAACATGCATCACCTTCTTGCTTTTAATATCGATTTGTCCAAGCCTTTTGTATTCAAGCACTTTAAACGTATGTTTAACCATTGTTGTTGGTTGTTGTTTTTTTTTATTTACATCCTCTGTAAAATGGAATTTATAACATTGACTGATTTATGCATCTGCCAATGATTTTGCAAGGATGTGAAAAAACATTAAGTCGACAATATACATTCTGTATATACAGGTGTATCTTTTCCTGAATCGTTTGGTCTCTCCCACCTCTTGCAGTGAATGATTCAATTTTAGCCCTTGATTTAATTGATTTTGAAGACAACTCAACTCATGCGTTCTTACCACCCGCTGTGGTCAAGGCATAATAATAAAGGGGACTAGTCAAGCAGCTCACCCATGTAAAGGAGATTCCTAGGTTGCCTCTTGCCCATGGTAGATTATGGCCTCATCAATGCCAAATGTAGGACAATATCATCTCGACCCTTCATTTTTTACCAGTGTTGTGTCAACGCAAATGCTGCCAAGCCAGAAGGAAGCTCAATTAAAAGCACAGTCTTGCGACTGGATGGATTTTATATGTGATGAACTGTTTTTATGTGCGCGAGTTCTTATGTGCGTGGTGTTTTTGTTTTTAATGTTTTGTGTTTGTTGGATTGTTGAGTTTTTTCGTTTATTCTTTGGTTTGTTTTTGTTTGTTTTTGTTTGTCTGGGTTGTTTGTTTTTTGTTTGTTTGTTGTTGTTTTTTTTTTGGGGGGGGCGTTTTTTTCTTTCTTTTTTGTTTTGAATTGTTCAGCATTCTATTGCATTTTTTCATGAGAAACATATTGAAAATTCTATAGTGCAATACGCGTACAAATGCTATGGTAATCTAATATCCCGCCCGACTTTGATAAACCTCTTGGAAATGATGAATGCCATATCGATTATATCTCGTTCCATAATGCAGAAAGAACACGTATCTCCTCCTGCCTTCGGTATGTAAATTGCATTCGTAATACACTAAATATGAAGGACATCCTCGTCATCCAACAGTAAAAGATATCCCATAAATTCCAAAATTGGAATTTTCAAGCAATGGAAGTCAACTCATACCGGAGGTTTACTTGTAGTCTGAAGGACAATAAATGATTCTGGTGAACAGAGAAAGAAAAATGTCATTCATATGATAGAAAACAGGTTGAAGGATGAAGGGCACACAGTGTTTCACACATCTAAAGGAGATAATGCACTCTCATTTTCAAGACAGCCATTCTTTCTTTAATATTGGGGCCTACTGTTGTGACGAAGAAGTTACAGATTTAATGTCCCTTTTTGTCAGCTGTCACCGCCAGAAAATACAACTTGATCTGGGATATGAAACGTCTGGAGGAATAAGTATCTTTCCAGTGTTCTGGTCTGATACGAAATACGTTTTTGGAACCAAAGGCCCGGAATCGAGAGTTGACTTCTGGATAAAATTGAGCTATGGTTTTTATCTTGTATCCTAAGCCTACGGTAGGTAGGATTTGAATGTCGAATTCCACAAGAGATGGACAATGAACTAGGAGGTCTCATTTGCATGTGATGTTTGTCTAAGAACCCATGACAGCTGAAAATCGTGGAAGGGTCGTTGTGAAGCCACTGCACAGGCAAAGTTCATTCCTTTCCTTCGTTATTTTTTCCTCTGTCTTCTTTTACAACTCCCCGAGCCCAAGACTCTGTTGTATCAGGAAGGGCATCCGGAGTAAAACCCTTGCCATATACCAATGTAGCGTCTGTAAAATTGTGAACTAATGTAGAGAACTCAAACATTTGGGATTAGCTGGAAAAAGAAGAAGAAAACAACGAGGACCGAGTATGTAACAGCTTCTTTTGCTGAGGTTAAGAGCTTTGTGAAATCGGAAGTATACAAAGAATTAATATTAGTAATATAACATCACAAACAATACATGCTGGTGACAACTGAGTACGGTAATGTGGAGACCATCCTATCATGCTTGTGTCATATGTGTGAGCAGGTATCTAGGGAGTTCGTGTTTACACGCGCAAGAGTTAGTTATTTTGTGGGTTTAAGGTCATTCTTCAACATTTGTTTACTCAGTGACTGTGCTACTTTGACATGTTTATGTGCTGCCACACATGAGCCATAAAGTATAACACAACTCGAAGGACTCTGCCAGCCACAGTATACTGACACCGGGCCGACCAGTCTTAGAACTGTTCTCATAATGATGAGCGTCTAGCGAGGCAGTTACTAAATTGTCAAGTTTAAAATCGTAGGTATGAGTTGGCAGGGAATCGAACCCGTGACTTCCCGGTTACAAGGGTTTGGTTTGGATTTAACCGTTTGGTTCTCCGAAATACGGCCGTGCAGGAGACACCGGACCCCTTTCAGCCTACTCGAGAACCGAGCATACGGTTATATCAGGACCCATCCCGTGTACATCCCCCTTCACATAGAAGGACGGCGGCTTGATCACGACCGGATCAAAAGATGTGCCAGGTTAGCGAGTTTTTCTCCCCCACTGTGTTCGTGCAAATATAGGTCGAACAGGGTTCCTAGAGGTCTAAATCTATTTTTAGCATCGGACTTTACCATGACGTCCATGCCTGCCAGTTTCCTGTCTGCCGGAGTAAGAGAAAAGGTCGGATAGAAAACAATGGGCATGCACATATTACTCGGTCATTTTTCTCACAATGTTCTCATGCCAATTTATTCGCTCTTGTCGAGAATATCCTTTTGTACACTGTTATTTAACAACTATGTAGAGATTTTACCCATGCTATGCGCATTGAGATCTGTATACAAATGGAAGGTGCAATATATATCCAATTTATTATTATTATTATTATTATTATTATTA
>JAOYNN010252188.1:0-10421 GCA_025770095.1 Goniobranchus kuniei
TAATAATAATAATAATAATAATAATAATAATAATAATAATAATAATAATAATAATAATAATAATAATAATAATGGGGCCGAAACAGCTATCAGGGAAGCAAAAAAAGGGGGTTGGGGGGTAGCATTTCTAACGCCGGACAGGAGTTGCACAGACCAACCCCGCCAAGCCAGGGCCCCACAATCAAACAAATCCACGACCAAATGACAAAAAGAGCCCGCCACGAACAGAACCAACGAGAGGCACCCACGAATGACAAAACAGGGTCCATCCTACCACATTTTACTGCACAAACTGTATTTGTCCACTGCTATGAAGGTTTATTTTACTCTTTAATCCACATAGCAGCAGCAGACAAGGTAACAAGTATCTGGTATTCACACCTGGTAACTGATTCCTTTTCTGGATTCTTTGTAATTGGGCAGTATTATCTACAAGCAAACCAATTTGCAGGAGAATGTTGTGTCACTAGATATACAGGCTGTACGAATGAAAAGAGCAGCCTCTAAAAGGGGAATAACTGCAGTATTGATGTACTGATTTTACTGAGATTTTAGTATGCATAATATTCCACCTAGGGGGCATCGATTTACTGATTTTACTGAGATTTTAGTATGCATAATATTCAACCTAGGGGGCAACAATTTAAAGTTCAAGAAATATGACTAAATTTTTAGACTAAAAAAAATAGCCTACAATTTCAATAAAATGAAATTGATATTTCCGACAAACATTCTAATTTAGGAATATTGACAGTACTAAAACCGTATGCTTTAAAAAAAAATGCTTTTGCTTCTGAACATGCGTACCGATTCTTCTTGAACTCATATATTTTTGCCACTCTGGCTATAAAAGTATCATGCAAAGTTTGAAATAAAAGGATGGAAAAATGAAAAAGATTTTATAACAAGATTACAAGCCTCATCAACACATCCTTCTAGGAAAACATGTCAGATTTTTTTCAAAACCTACAATGTATTGTACAACTTCAAATTCTGCGAAGATCTACTTAAGTTACTTTGTGGTCATTTGTCTACAATTCATAATCAAAATTTTGTCTGAAAAAAATCACCCCAGTCAAGGTTTGTGATGTCAGTGGGGAGCAAATTTCTTCTATAAATATCCAGGGACTTTCACATTTAGAGACTTAAAGGGACTATTTATACAAGAGGTGGGGGAAACACCCATTCTGGTAATAAGGAGCCCACAAACAGCCATGAGCCAATTTCCGACTTACACTTTTAGAGACTCACAGAGACCATATGTACTTTGATCACACACACACACACACACACACACACACACACACACTCACTCATACACAATCTCTTTCAATCCCTCAAACACACACTGTCTATCATACCTTCATTTTCTTAACTTCACTGGCCTTTCATCCAACTGTTTACATCTTTTCATCTTCAACGTTAATGAGTGTCAGATGCCCCTCAACTATCAACTCCAGGATGTCGTTCTAGCTCAACTTTTCTTGTTACCATATATATATATATATGGACTGTCTCTCATTTGTACACAATTTCCATCACCCTCATTCACACACACAAACACACACACACACACACTCAATGTCAATCACATTCAATACAAACAATGTCAATGTTTGTCATCCTCATTCACTTATACACAAATTATCTATCAGCCTCACTCACACACAAGATCTATCAGCTTCACTCACTCATATGGATACGTACTATCAACCTCACTCAGTCGTACCCAAGTGATTTATCAGCCTCATTCCCTCATATACACATTATCTATCATCCTCACTCATACATACTCATATGATCTATCATCCTCACTCATACATACAGTACCTATAAACGGGTAGGTAATTTCAGATGAGAAAAGAAAATTGAAATATCCCCTAGCAATAACATAACAGAAATATAAATAAATCATACTGACAAATGTGAAAGAAATTGAGGAAAGTAGCTATTTTACAGATGTAAAAAAAAGTTCTCAAAATCAGAAAAAAATCCCTGTATCAACCTCTAAATACATTATCCATCAAGCTCGCCCACTCATCCATACAAACAACTTCTACCAAGCTCACTCCTGCACCTTATCACCCTTCATCAGACGGCAAATACAATATTATAATAACTAACATTTGCATAAGGGGAAATAGACTACCATGGATGAAAGTATCAATTTGAGAAATCTGAAATCTGATCAGAAATACAGCATATCGGAAATAACGATCAGCAAAGGTCCAAATGACCACTTCCTACATAAATACACCGTTTAGACACATCGTCTATGGCAATACTTATCAATTATAGCAAACTGCAAGAACAATTTGTTTATTTAAAAACCGGAGAGATACATTTTTCAGGATCCAAAAATCAGATTTCCTGTTTATACCAGAAAAGTTTCACCCATGAGAAGAACTTATCATGCACATGAGAGGAATTTTAAAGAAGAATCAAATAACTAAAGTAAATATTAAATAGAAAAATAAATAATCAAAAATAAAAATTCATAAATAAACAAATTAAATAAATGAATAGATTAAATAAACAACCATGAATATCATTAGAAGGTAAATGGTTGGTTAAAAAAAAAAGTTTAAAATAAAATTGAAAAAAAAATATATTTAAAAAATAAAAACGCATAGTGGAAACTGTAATTAAACAGAAACTATAAGGCAATGATGTGAAGATTAAGATCATTTAAAAGAGTTTTTGGTTGTTAAATAGTTTCCACTATTTGTTTTTACTTTTCATATTTTTTCCCCACTTTTATTTTAATTTTTTTTTTAATCAATCGTCATTTACTTTCTGATCAAATTCTTGGTTTTTATTTTTATTTATTTATTCATTTGTTTATCTATTCATTTTTATCTTTTTATTTTATTTATTTTTTTATACATATTTTCATTTTATATTATTTGATTCTCTTTTTCTAAATTCTCCTCATGGGCAACAGTGGCTGTCAAGTACCACTCTCCAATTTCTGTTAAATATGTAATTCTTAGCCTTTCTTGTCCATTTGTTGTCTGGGGAAGGGTGATACCCAAATTATCATGTTTCCTGTCCAATCTTCCAGGTGAATAAAGCAACACTTTGTATTTGAATTTTTTTCCCCTTTATGACTCATACACACACAATCTCTATCACCCTGGCGCATTATATATATAAATATGTTAACATTTCCTATCAACCTTCAACATCAGCATTACAACCCTCACTCTGTACACATATAATCACTATCATCCTCAGACACACACATACAGTCGCTACCAAGCTAACTCGCAATCTCTATCAACCTCAATCATACACCCACAATGGCTATCAACCAGAGTCATTCACAATCACTATCACCGTCACTCATATACACAGTCACTATTTGGCTCACTCACTCATACATAATCTCTATCAACCTCACTCTCTCATACATACCCACTTGCTACGACCAGCACTTACTCATAGACACACATAATTGCTATCAACTTGAGTCAGACAGAATCTCTCTCGCTAGTGCACGCATAATCTCTCTCACCCTCACTCATATGAATACAATCACTATCATCTTCGCTCAAATACCAATATCATGCCTGTTTACTCATAGGCCTACACAATCTTTATCAGCCTCATTCCGAAATACACACACAATCACTTCAACACACTCTCCCACACACAGTATCAATCAACATAATTCTCCTATACAAAAAATCACTGTCGGTCACTCATATATATACACAACTTGTCAATCTCACTCACTCATACACACTATCTCCAGCAACATCACTTTTTCATAACACTATACAGCCTCGATCAACCTCACTGACTTAGACACATAGCTTCTATCAACCGCACTTACTAACGCACACAGTTGATATCACCCTCGCTCATACTTGGCGACATCTATCACCCCAATCCACACAGGCACAAACTCTAACACCCTCACTCAACACTCATACACAAGCACAATCCCTCTCTGCTTTACTTACTTATCTATTAAGACATGCTAACACAATCCCTGTCAGCCTCACTCATCAGCATGTTTCAAAACCCAGTTTCATCTGAATGCCCTGTCTCAGGGGTAACGCAAGCTTACAAGTCTCCCACTCAACAGAAAATATGTCGATATTTTGAACTTTATTCAATCAGTCATAAAGTTAATCTACCCAGTCAAAAAATTACGTGATGCTTGCAACATGAGTATCCTATTCACTTCACATTAATGAAAGCTGACTGTATGGCTCTTTTCGTCTATGCAGACAGTCTGTCAAGCTTTAAAAGGTCATTCATGATAAGACATCGAAAGGTTTTCTTTTGCAACTTTTTTCATGGCTGATTCTTCCAATATTGGAAGCACAACTCCTGCTACAGCATTTGCATACCAGGGAGATGCCACCATGTTCTACATTGCTGTTGCTATCCTTCCGTCACTGACGTTCCTCAACCTGGTTCTTCTTGAATGCCTTTGGTGTATGTAGAATATGCCTTACCCAATTTGCATATTCCCATCTCGACTTAGTTGATTTAGTCCAAAGGAAAGACAAGGTCCGTACGTTTGGAATCAGAAAAGCTACAGTTTGGATCAGACCTCCCCAGCAGCTGCCTTAAGGGCCCTTCTTCCCGATTTTCGGTTAGGGTTTACTCCCTTAGCCTTTCATCCTCCCATATGGACCTACAAGGCAGTAGGAACAGATGCAGCATCTACTGTCATAATGGTAGCAGTCTTAGACTGACGTGACAAAGCTGACTACTCTTCTCTATTTACCCACACTTCTGGAGCTTCCAACTTTGCCCACCCACAGCTCTCTCCTCAATCTTTTAATTTTCATGAAATCACCTTACATGTTTAATCCCCATCCCCAAGCCATGGTCAGGGAACATTGAAAACAGGTTGATATTTCTATTGCCTTCCTCACTATTTTGCTGTTCTTTGGGGGCAAAAAAGGGTATATGCTTACTACCTCCATGTGAAAGAATATTTATGGTTTATGCATCCCTATGTCTTACATTCAATTACGTTAGAAAAAGGTTCCTATAGAATAAAACCTAGCTGAAGAATGTGTAACAAGCATATCTGAACCAGCTTTTGCCAGGCCCACGGGCCATAGTTTGTCTGCCCCTGGTACAGCATTTTATTATAAAAGGCTGCTAACTCCAACCCATACAAAAGTACAATTGACTGAACAGTCATACAATCCTGAAGAAAAACCATTATGAAAGCTAAGTCAAAGTAAGCCGCACTTTAACTTTTTGGGTCCAGAGTTTTTTGAGAGCTGTGACAGAGTTTTAAAGCGTGGATCAAATTTCGGGGTAGTTACATATATTTGGATTTTTGGGACATACATTTTTCCTAGCTATAGCATGTCATACATCAAAATGCTCAGAAATAAATGGAGAATGTGGTTATGTGGGTCTGGCAATAAGTAAAAAAATTGTCTAACCAAAGCAAAATACGGATCTTCACTTCGTATATTACAACGACAGTGTGAGCGTAGGAATGGACGCGTATGATATGGACACAATCAGTTAACATACTTTTGCAGGCTATCAATTTCATAATCAGCAGTGTGTTCCCAACAATTAAAAAAATGAGCTAATGGCTGTCTGAACATTTTGATGTTTTTGCTTAGCAGGTGAGATGCCTTAGTGAAGCAAATGCAATTAAAATGTGTCACAACCTGAGAAGCATGCAGGTAGTGAATTTGGGACCAGAGACTATGGGAATGTTTTGCCTTTGGGTCATTGACCCTGACCAACTGGAGTAGAAAATTGGTAGGCTCCATAAAAGGAAATTGACCCCAAAGTTATATTTATTAAAAGTAGAAGAACAGCAAACGAGATTACAAGTTACTGTAAAAAAAAAAATTACCACTCTATTCATCCCCGAAGGAAAATTCCTCTCTTGGTTTTTAACCGAAAACCGAGCATGAGCCGTAAGAACAGCGCCACAAAACGGAGGCAATATGTGTTAATAACCTTGCCCAAGGGTTTAATCACAATGCCCATACTGGGATTTGATCCTGTGACCTTTCGGTTGAAAGACCAACGCACTACCACTGTGCCACTGTAATCATACATAGACTAGTTCTTTCGATTTCAACCATCCAATGGGAGCTTGTGACACCCAGGATTACACGCCTTTACAATGAAAGTAGTTCATGAAGGCCTTGATATAGAATCACACTTCTGGTAAAATCATAAGCCTTAGCAGGGTTTTGTTCTTTTTGTTTATATTTGAGTAAGTGTAATATTTGAGTAACAGTTTTATGTTTAGTAAAGTAAATGTCGCATGATGTGATTTTTGGTTTGGGCAGCAAGTGCAGCTGAGGTTTGGGCAGGGACAAATTCTGTCTGCTTGCCTAATTGGGTTGATGAACAAAATGGCTTCCCGATAGCTGGTATTTTTATAACAGTAAGACTGTAGTGCCTGATTTTCACATCTTTTACAATTAGATCTCGAAAAATTTATACACACTTTCATACACAAAAATATGGATTCCTGTAATTGTTTGGCTTAGTCTTTACATCTATATGTGCATAAAATATGCCATTCTAATCAAGCCCTCCAGACTCTGATCATCATCAAATTTACAGGCTTTGATACACATAGTCTATCAGCATAAATAAATTTAAACTGGTTGGAGGGAAACCATGGACTTCATCTAAATTTAAGTTCTAGTTTGCCATGACTGACACAAGTAAAACCCCAAAAGGAAAGAGAAGAAGAATCTTCTCATTGTGCCATTGGGGTGAAAAGCTACAATATGTAAAATGATGCCAAAAAGGTCGTTTGCAGTGAGGGAAGAGTTGTTGAATGCAGTACACACCAGAAACAGTCTTGGTCGCAGATGACATTCGGAGGGTGGTAATCAAAGCCATCCAAATGAGGTGGGGGCCTGGGCTCTTGCTCTGGACCAGTGATGCCAATGTATATGCCTCATGCTAGCCATGGACTGCCAGAACAATTCTAATTTGTTCATGGTTTGATTGATTGTGGATTATGCCCAGTACATTCCATGAGGATGATCTTAGGGCTTTTTTTTTATCAGATTTTCTTTGCCATCTGAAATTGGTCACTCCTTGTGTTTGAAAGAGTAATAACCATAGTACGATATTATTTAAAATGTGAGTGTTTCACACTTTATTATAAATTTGGATGGCTATTATAAAACCCAAAATGTTTTGATTCCACGTCTCGAAAGATGTCAGACAAATTTCTTTTATTATGGAAGTTCTTTCTAAAGTTATCCATGTGCACACATTTCAACAACGCGTTATATTGTCAAAATGACACTACATGAAAGACAGTGGCAAAGGTTTATCTGTTTAGTACATAACAGTGGGTGGTGCATGAATGGCCAATTCGAAGTCAGCTCATTATTGTCTCATTTATTCTATTCAGTCTGAAAGATGGAAGTTCTTCATTTAGGTTGGGAATAATTTCATGTAATCTATCATGTTTCGTTATCCCACTCTATAACATGTTCACAGAGAAGATAGCTCTGTCCATTGATGTGATGCATTTACTATCTTATTAACATAAAATCAATACAATGTTGTCTTTGAGAGAAAACTTAACCTATGAGGTGTCCTCAAAGTTAGAGCAATTTTCTGGATAATCCCCTGGAGGTATGCATACTAAGGGATAAAGTACTGTAAAACACTGAGAAAGTTCTTAGAACAGTGGAAAGCTGTGTGTAAATGCAGTCAACAAGCTTTATGTTTTTATTTGGGTTGCCTTGAAAACCATATTAGAGTACTTTGCTGTATTAGTTTCTTGTTTTTAAGGCAAATGCTAAACTTTTCCAAATTGGTGAATTGGGTGCTGTACATCATTGATTACACCAGATCTTGAGCAATGAGTAACATCAGTTAAGAAAAGTAATTACACTATGCAACAAGATTTTGTTTATCTGAAAGTTTTCATGCTTCCCAAAGGATTTTGGGATGCTGAATTCATTGGTGGCAATGAATTGTTTGTAATAGGTCAAATATATGAGTCGGGAATTCCCTATTTTTGCAATTTTTAAGGGGATAGCGTGAAGAAAAGCAAGGCACAAAAGTAACTATATTTGCAAGTAATGCTAGGTGATAAAACTTACTTCTGAAAGAGTAGTTTATCAACGTATGAGTCAATTTTCAGTTAAATACTTGCAAATTTGAGTTATGCCCCTTCATAGAACTTAGTGATGCAGACAAATATTTTTTCTAATTTTTCCTACATTCAAACTTCAATTGCCAGGGCTTTACTTTTGTTTATTGAAGTTTTAATTTTTAAATGTTTTTCATCTTCAGTGAATGCCATATTTTCATTAAACTTTTAATCTTGAATTATCTGAGTACAATTTTCCACATACAATACTTCGTATAAAAAAAATATTGTATGTTTTGCATCAAAAGACTGACATAAATTGATGTTGGGCCATGTTAAAAGAGAACATTTGTTTCCTTGAAATGATCAATTATACTGCTCATCAGTGGCAGGTATGTAAGGGATTTCAAAATGTTAGGAGTGTTTGGCTTGCAGGAAGGCTATACGAAACACTCCTCTGCTTCCTTTTTCTGTTGGACAACCAGCTGATGATCCACGCTTTGTTCGAAAAGAGTGGCCAGTCAGAGAGACCCTGATGCCTAGGAAGCATAATGTCGTCCACCAGCCGCTTGTGAGGGACAAAAAGTGTTAATACCACCCCTCCATATCAAAGTTGGTCAAAAACCAAAGAATTCATTAAAGCTTTGGACATAACAGGTCCAGCATTTCAACATCTTAAAGTTGTAATCCCCAAATTAACATAGGCTGGCATAATCACAGGCCTGAAATAAGACATGTTAGAAAGTAAATCATTCGAGCGAAGCCAAAACTGCATGGAAACCTTTGTGAAATGTTGTATATGGTTTTCATGTATACAGAAAGGCTGAAAATTAACAAAAATCTTATAGGAAATTCGATTCCAACAACGTAGGTTGCAGAATGTCAATCAAGATGTATCATCTTCACTCGCATCTTGACTTTTTTTTTAGTGACAATACGGGGACATGATTCTGTGGTCTGTGGTTTTGCGGCTGCAAATTTCTGCTGTTCTGCAAATTCTGACTTTAACGCAAATTTTCACATTTTTTCTAGGAAAAAAAAGGAAAAAGAAAAAGACATTGGTTCATAGAGAAGATTTCCAGGAGATTAGACCGCTGGTACTGATATCCCCAACCCTAAGCACCAATCCTACTACTGCTGCTGCTGCTGCTGCTACCACTACTCCTACTAGGCACAATTAGTCTTTCCTGGTATGTTTTGTCGATACTGTGCTAGACCAAGATTTACTTTTAGTGTGTGTATCATGAACTACAGATCCATCCCTCGTAGAGCCTGTCGTTGCCTCCTGCGCTAGACTCTAAATTGAAAGTAGGACAACCTGTTGACCTGGCTTGTTAGTACGGGTATTTAGCCATAACCCTAAAACTTCAACCCTCACTTTAACTTCAACCATAACTCTAAGATGCCAACCCTAATCCTTAAACTCAAAACATAACTCTATAATCTGACCACCCCCCTCCCTTTTATCCTCTCCAAGAAACCCCATTTCCATTAGTTTTATGATGGCTGGTCCAATCTCCTTGGATTAAGCCAGACTGGCAACTAATCACCGGTACTGGAGGAACCACCCAAAAACAATACATATAAATTAGACTTGTTAAGGCCTTCAGTTTCCACTTCGCCTTCACGCCTCTAAATTGTTGATCTAGATTCTGTCTTTTTCCATCACAGGCAAATTTGTAACTCGGAAAGACCATGATGCATCGAGGCATGTGACAAGCCACCGATGACAAAGTGAACTTCGGTTGTGGACCCACGTGATGGAGGAAAGCTAATTTGCACTCCATGTCCATGCAACCTCGTGCTTGACCAAACAAGAAAGTCCTCAGTGGTGATCAAGTCACTGGCTGGAGTAAAGAGATAATGGACATAAGGCACTTTGTGTTGCATCACTAACATTGAAGTACTAGCATGGCCACAAGCACATTTACTTGTTTCCAGAAGGATGCGTCAAACACATCTCAAATTAGTCTCTGTTACATTTAAATTATGTTCATATATTATGATGAAAAATATTCATACATGGTCACATATTCATACATGGTTCTTAGAATTCACCATTTCAATTTTTTTCTTTTCTTTATTACTTTTATATTTTATAATTTAAGTTTTCTGGTAGGCTTCTCCTAGTGGTATGAAACTTGTACAAAAATTTGTTTGTCTTTTCTTTTCTGTGCACATTTTTGTTCTGCCTCCAAGGTAGAATTTTATAGGGTCAAAAATTAAATGCTGATAGTTGCAAATTTTCTGCAAATTGTCGTTTTGCAGCAAATTTCACGGCAAATTTTCAACACCTTTGTTGCAAATTGTGGCAAATTTTGGCCCCCAAAATGACAAAAAAAAACAGACC
>JAOYNN010252299.1:0-10421 GCA_025770095.1 Goniobranchus kuniei
TTATTTTACTTTGGTCATTGCTAAAGGATTCCTCACCAGACAAATGCTAGTTTTGAAAATTTGAGTCAATTCTAATATGTACAAGTATTTAATATTTTACTCCAGTCTTTGCTAGAGTATTGCACCAAAGTAAGTATAAGTATTAAATAGTTACTCCAGTCTTTGTTAGAGTATTATACCAAGTAACTTAAAGTATTGAATATTTTACTCCAGTCTTTGCTAGAGTATTGCACCCAAGTAGGTTTAAGTATTGAATATTTTACTCCAGTCTTCGTTAGAGTATTATACCAAGTAAATTTAAGTATTGAATATTTTACTCCAGTCTTTGTTAGAGTATTATACAAAGTAAATTTAAATATTGAATATTTTACACCAGTCTTTGTTAGAGTATTATACCAAGTAAATTTAAATATTGAATATTTTAGTCCAGTCTTTGTTAGAGTATTATACCAAGTAAATTTAAGTATTGAATATTTTACTCCAGTCTTTGTTAGAGTATTATACCAAGTAAATTTAAATATTGAATATTTTACACCAGTCTTTGTTAGAGTATTATACCAAGTAACTTTATTGAATATTTTACTCCAGTCTTTGTTAGAGTATTACACCAAGTCAGTTTAAGTATTGAATATTTTACTCCAGTCTTTGCCAGAGTATTTTACCCTAGTAAGTGTATTTTTTTATATTTTTTTTTAGCAATGATGATTTATTGCTGTGCCTATTTTGTGAGAATTTTTTAATGTAGCTTTATGACATATTCTTTCTTGAAGAAATTTAAATATATTGTATTTTGTTTTTCTTTTGTTAAATGCATTTGTCATTTTGTTTCAATCTACACTTTCCAGCTTGCTTCGATGGTCCAGGCCAATACGAAAGGTAATTTCACTGGCAACATAACCGTAGACAGCTATGCTATTAATGCCCAGACATCAAGACGTCGTTTGCTGGCAACATCAAATGTCACTGGATCAATATTCTCTGGCATCCAGAATCCGACAACCTGTCTAGAGTATGGAGAAATTATGTTCTTCAGCGTTAGCAACACGCACTATCCTATTTATGATGTGTAAGTCATTTGTATTTTTACATTCTTCATTTCACCCCTCAGTGAAGCATTTGCACTTCATTTTTGGCATGATGTAGTACATTTATGGGAATCTCAGATGGCCTCAGGCTTATGTAGGACATTTATGGGAATCTCAGTTGCCTCAGGTGGTGACAAAGTAGGAATGCTTTGAGTTTGGGTCATTAATTCTAAGCGGCTTCAATGGAAAGTTTCTAATGCTCCATAAAAAGAACTTGACCCAAACGGTATATTTATTTAAATCTAGAAAAATAGCCACAATGAGATTGCAAGTTATTTTAAATTCATACTAGTCTAATGCCTTTGTTATAAGTAATCTAATGGGAGGCTGTGACCTTGAGATACACATGTTACGATGAAATGAGTTGATGAAGGCCTCAACATTTAAATTTGCTTACAGTAAAAATATAAGCCTCTTCAGTGTTAAGATCAGAGCTTCCTTTGGTTACTTTATATTGATTGATGTGATTATCATATTGATTGTTTGCCCATGCAATTTGTGTATTTAGAAAATATGTATGTATCCTTATGACTCTAGGCACTGTCCTCTGTCAAGGTTGCTGTTTCCCAACAGAAAGGACATAGAAAATGCTCAATGTCAAATCTCCCCAAACATATTGCAGGAGATGACTACAGATTGAGTAATAGCATCTGTCTATTAATTTCTATTTAGACTCTCTTTTGTCTCCTCTGAAAATGAATAGCATTTGGGTGTGTGCGTATGTGGTGGGGATGGGAGCATTTTTGTTAGGAGAGAGAGGGAAGCATAATTCATTGGCAGCCCCCCTTCTCCCCCGCCCCGCACACACATGCACACACATATAATACATATTTGTGTGCCTTACATGATTTACAAATGCTCTTTGATCTCCTCCATTACTTATCAAAATGGATGAAGTACACCCAAAGAGTGCTAGAACCATGTGGGTGGGGGAAGGGGTTATCTTAGTGCACAGTTTTGGGTTTGATGGTCATTGTTAATACTGTTAACAACTTATTATGGTCTTTAGGTGTTGTTGTTTTTTTTATGTAGACGGCTGTGGTGTCACGCTTGGGATAAGCCATAAGTAGATCCTTTGACTTCAGTAGGCCTACCACATGAAGATACTGAGAGCATTATAGGTTTTATCCTAAATATAGTTTGGCTTGATATCAAAAATGTTTTTGCTGATGTTTGCATTGTCTCATGATGCACTGACAGTAATACACTGGCAAAATTAGGCTGTCAATTTATTTGAAGAAGAAGAAGAAGAAGACAATTTGGCATTTCTTTTAAATGGTAACCATTATATAAGCAATAGTTTTTCCTTACCTAGAATTAGATCATAAAGCTAATTTGTATAGCAAGTATAAGTGTCATAGATTCTACCAAAAATAGTTTTACTCATTTTCAATATTCTATTCACTGATCACTGAAAAAAGTCCTTTTGTTATTTTCTGTTTCAGAAACAATCTGTATAACACCAATTCTAACTTTGACTATGGAGGATTCCGAGCTTTGATAGAGGCACAAGCTCAAACGGCCACCTCCACAACTCTTTTCGCCTACAGATTCACAGATCCTGGTGTTTACAGCTTTTACTTAAGCACAGACATTTACAAAAAAATGGTATGGTTAGCATGAAAATTATTGTATGGTCAATAAATATTTTCAAAATGATATTTTTAAGTTAGTAGATTCTAAAAGTGTTGATATAGTTCCAGAGAGACCATATTTTTTTTTCCCATTTCATATTGATTTTATCAGTGCATCTTCTGTCCAGAAGGAGAAATAGATTCTTGACTATGTCAAGCAAATTTCTGTATTCCCTTCATTTTTTCAATGTTCTCTTATTCCAAAACCTCTGTAAACTATATAATAACTTCAAAGATTTAACATTTTGAAAACAATACACTTCATTTTAAGTCCTTGAAAGTTATAAGAATATTAAAAGCATACATTTACCCTACCGCAACACTTGCACGTGCGACATGGACTTCTTTGACCAAAGCATTATCTAAGAGAATAAGCTATTTTAATGAAGTGTTACAAAAAGATACCAGGAACAACTGTGACAAAACACCAAAAACCTAGATAATGAAAACAGAATTTAATATTGAACAAGGCTGATTAGAGAATTGTGGAAAAACATAAAAGAAACATGAATACTACAGAGACATGAAGGACAAGACTGAACATTTTTGGAAAGAATGATGGAGGGGAAAAGATCAAGAGGTAGACCCATCAAGACAGTGGAATGAAAAAAACAAACATTTTAGAGACACAGATGGCTCAATGTTCAATGCAATGGTCTTGGGATCGGGAGGTCCTGGGTTCAGTTCTAGTCAGCAATGACTTGTGGTTTTTTTTCTTAAAAGCAAGAAAATTTACTGTAATTTTTTTTGCTTCACTTGACTGAGGTGATCAATAAATACCTAGCAATTGGCCGGTATTGTTGTGCTGAATGGGCCACATTCTACCTTACACTCCCAGGGGTATGCCTGCTAGGGGATAAAGTATTATGAAGTGCTTTGAGACTGTACTTGAACAGTGGAAGGATCTATATCAATACAACATTCATCTTTTTTCAAGATTCAAGATTCAAGATTTCTTCATTCATGTCTTTCGGGAAATTCATTCCGGGCACATGCCACACTTATAGTAAATAATATGTAGCACACATATGATAGCATACAATGAAGAATTAACTGCCTATATGTAATGCAATGTTCTCCCATGTCATCGACATAATTATGACTGTAAAGACAAAACATGGTAAAAATTCATTAATGAAATGGTGTAACTTGGAGATGTCTTATAGAAGATGGGACAAAAGAGATGCTAAGAATGAAATCGGCCGGTCTAGAAGAGCTTTCGGGCATAGACACATGGTGCAGCAGGATAGAGCATAGGTTACAATCATCAGGTACAGTCTGATCAAGACTTTCTACATTCAATACCTGATTTTTTTTTTGTCTTTCCCAGTATATCAGCGTCATGCCTCAAAATACCCAGTGCACCACAAGTGGCCCCTTCTACCCAACTACCCCGACGTATGTGGTTCAGAACGGTATTTCAGTCAATTCAGACATCCTAAAGGAGCCAGATTGGCTGATCATCTTTATACTTTTGGCCTGTGCTCTTCTGGCTATTATCATCATGCTCATCATCTTGGTAAGTGAAAATTTTCTTGCTGTTGTTCAAGAGAAAATGTAAAATATATAAAAATTTATACCACTCAATTATGAAGATGGGACAAGAGACGTGATGTTTTGGGTCTTATCCTTCATCAGACGGCACAAAAAGAGAATTAGGTGATGAAAGGACGATATTAATACGAATGATGGTGGAGAATATAGTAAATACATAAATAAGTAAAGGTGTACTCGCTATTGTTCATGAAATGATCGATGTTGTTTTGAGACCTTCTACTTCAAATATATTAACTACCTGCCGTAGTCAGACAGAGTGATCATGTCAGAGTGACCTGATTTGAAGTGTAATATTCTTTCAAGACAAAATCATAGAGAAATATTTGATACAAAGTTTAATTTATGAGAAATTACACCATTTTTTCCCAACCTGAAATGTGATTTATTTCACCTTTGATCTTGCAAGGGATTTTTAGATATAAAGAATTTTGTTTTATCAATGTAGTGGGGTTTTTATATTAATGGGATTTTCAAATCAATCATTGATATACCATAATGCGAGACCCATAAGAGGTCATGAGAGGTCATCAACTTTGTTTAGAATGCTTGGAATGAGTAAAATGTATAACATTGCCAGTAATATTGATGATTCAATAAATCGCCACTGAGTTTACATTACATTTGCTCTGTGCTTATTACTCGTCGCCAGAAAGAAAATTTTGTATTCCTCTTCTTTCAGCTTCTGTTCCGCAAGTATGGATGGGCAAAACAATCTTACCTGTATCCATTCTATCGCATCATTGCGAATAGTTTCAACTTTGACAATTACTCGAGTAAAGGATCTACAGTATATCCAGTACGCAAATATCACCGTAATATGCAGGCCCTTGCTTTAGGTGATGGCTCAAAACTTGATATGGGACCATCCAACGCAATCTTAGATGGTAGGTATCTGCTTTGTATTTACAAATGATATTTTTGATCATTTTTACAATATGTAGTTTGATTTCAATTATGATTCTTCCAGGGTTATAAATTGCCTCAAATGATTCACTTTCATAAATTTACTTTTCCTTTTTCCACACCATCCATTATTCGATACAACAGTAAAGGTTATTCATGATGGTACAGAGTAAACTTTTGATGGGAAATGCAAAATGAAGTCTTGATGTTTTGTAAGAAGAAATGGATAATTAAAATGAAGTAAGAAAAAGTAACTTTATAAAAAGTATTTTAATGGGAGAGGGAGGATGGTTAAAGGTGGTGATTCAAATTGTTCTCATTTAACTTTGCATTCTTTTTTTTTTATTCCCCTGATAAAAGCTGGAGCCATTGAAGTGAAGAATGATGACTTCTGGGACTACGACCGTCAGACGGACCTGGAAGGTTTTAGATCCCAGGTGGTTTACGACACATTGGCCAAACAGTCCAAGGGAGTTACTAAAACGATTGGTCAACATAAAGACAATGTCAAACTTATGTACCAACGCATTGCCAACCAGACAGAATCTCTGAAAGGTGAAAATTGATAAGCATATACAGTGAAAACCACTTTGAGCCGCGTCCTCTGGTCTGCTACCAAATTACGGTTCTGAGTGGATCTTAGTAAGAGAGTAAGATTGACCAATTCAGTATATTTCAGATTTCTCGTGGTTATCCATCGTTATTACAATCACTGCCACAAGAATATACTCTCTCACTTAACCCTAGCTCAGTCACATTGGTTCAGTCAGGAATGTCCTGAAGAAAAACACGGTCACATCGATTCAGTCAGGAATGTCCTGAAAAAAACAGTCACATTGGTTCAGTCAGAAATGTCCTGAAAAAAAAATACTGGTCTGTATTTTGTTGAAATATCGCCATTATTTGAAATAACAGACCTAAATAAGTATATATATATTCCAAAAGGTAATTAAATGATCTACATTTCTCAGGCAATGTTTTTTCAATACATCTCAAGACATTGTCACATGACCTACAATTATATAAGATGGCCACCGATAAGTTCATTGAAAATTCTAAGTTAGCAGACATTTTTTTGTCAAATCTTGTTATTAAAGCTCCCAGAATTTGTTCCTATCGTGTACATTTCAATCATAGTCATTTTTTAATTCTTATCAAACACGACTGTATTAATTAGATTAAATTTCTTTGTCAACTGAATGTCTAGAACATGTCTTGTCACTTTATCTCTAAGGTTTGTGGGCTGCAAAAATGAATCTTGATGGAACGTCGGCTTTGGCAACAGATGAGGATTTAGCAAACTATGAAAGGAAACTAGAATCTTTGGAAATAGAGTTGGAGAGACGCAAGGACCTTGGTCAACAGTTTGAAGCCATACTGAATCACCAAGAAAAGCTTATGCTTGATGATGGCAAAGCCAGAGAAGAGCATCAGGTAATGGCCAAGTAGGAACGAAGCAAAATTAGAAAAGGATCACATAATATAAAACACATGAAAAACTGAAAACATCCAACAATCCGTTACAAAAATGGGAGAAAATGAAGATATCTGACTACATGTACATCTTGGAAAAGTGGCTGATTGACGATTTTTAAAAAAATTGAGATACAACGGAAAAGTATTGGGAATTTGAAAATTTCTGCAATACTAAAGGAAGATACATTTGGTGTCAGTATGTAATCAAACAATCTAGTTCTTTGGGTTTGCTTTTGTTATTGTTGTTTTGTTTTGTTTGTTGTTTTTTCTTGTATTTATTTTTAATGAGAAAGGCATTTTGTCATCTGGTTAGGTTTTAACTTTAGTTACTACGTACATTTCAGGTCTAAGCATAACTTGAAGTTTGTTTCCTATTCACTGTAGCCTTCATGTTGGCAAATGTCTTTTTTTTTTATATTCAAGACCCAAAGTCTGTGGGTCAGGTTGTCTGAGCCATCTCAAAAAATCATTAGGTTTGATGTTTGGATTTTTTTGTTTAAAAAGGGGGGAGGCTGGGTAAATTTCTCTATACAACTCAGGACATACATTCAAGATAAAATTTTCACTTTTAATTTCTAACCCCTTGTTAGGACTTAGTGATGAATCTTCACTCTCAATTATTGCTCTCTTCAGGTCAACTTCCAGGCGTCCTTACGTGAAGCCTCTCGCTTGCTGTGTCAACATGCGGATCGTCTCCAGAAGGGTGAAGCAACCATAGATGGAGAATTCCAGCACCAAATGCATGATGTTGTGGACCAGAGAGTTGCCATCTTGATAGAGAAAATGTCAGATGAGTCCAAATCTGAGTGCAAGAGGACAGGAGCATGGGGAGTGCTTGGCGATGGTAAATCTTTTTTAAAATGTAGTCTTAACTCTTAATTGGATTTCTTGTCTAAAGCTATTGCTGTTAATTACAGCTGTTTGAAATACAATGCATATAGAAAATGTGAAGAAAATTAGAGCTTTGATATAGCACTAAATGCACTATGTGCTTGAAGCTCTGTTCAAATGTTCCCGACAGGCCTTTTTAAACCAAAAACTTTCTCAATTCCATGTGGAGTGTACTGAGATGCAGCCATTTTACTGGCACTCTTGTTTTCACAAGATCCTTATCTACCTACAGTTGGGAACCCAATAAGACCTGAATGGGGTGAGGAAAATGTGTGTACATAGCCTTTCCCAAGGACTTAACAGTGTCACAGCACAGCAAATGACCCTAGAGAACTTTCATTGTGTAAAGTTAATCTAGATTTAAAAATTAGGACACAAATGGTAAATATACATGGAATTAATGAACAGTTCCATCTGTAGTCTTAAATGTAACCTAATGGATCATGGCTAGACTTTCACACAGAACTTCTTAAAGCTTACCCACCATTTGCTATCCAAAATTGAATTGGATTCTTCTCCTGACAGTCCCTATGACAAAATTTGTTATATTATTATCTCCCCACAATCAGCTAAAACTGTGAAACACTTAGTGGAGGAAGAAGAGGGCGATAATATAGAAGAAGTGCCTATCTTTCACACCTTAGTTCTCGATTTAAGTTTGACCTCACAGTCTCTCTGACTCCTTTTATCTGTAACAGTTAAAAATTTTTTCAGTTCACCTCAAATCAACGAAAATGCTACATTCTTTTGAGTTATGATATCAACAAGCTTCATTTTCTTTTAAATCCAAAGGTACTGGAGGCCAGCTTGTACCTCCAGGTTCAAATAACCCATTGAGGAGATCAGATTTGTTTACAAACACAAATGCAATCAAGGCCACCAGCCTTATCGCTGTAGATGAGAAGACAGGACTCGTCCGACCCAAAGCTGGAGCCCAGATGGTTCAGGATGATGGTGTTGTAGTTCCCGTCCCCAGAGACAGCTTCGTCCATCCACAAACGGGTCACATTCTTCCTATCCAAGGCAATGTGGCTTTTGATCCTGTCACCTCAAGGCTGGTCTTCGTGGTGGATTCAGCTACAGGTGTGTGTAGATATGGTTATATTCATTATGTATTAACCGTAGAAAAAATGCTTTTCCCATTATGTACCCTAATCCATTGTTCATCAGTCAGCTGCTAACCTATGATTAAAACGTTGATAATGTCCCTTTGATGCTCTATATAAAGCCACTATCAGGTTAAAAAGGCTAGAAATAACCTGCAAACCAAGTGGCGGCTGATATATAAGTTATATTAAATGTCACTTCCAGGTCATTTTCGAAACAAGGAACAAAAATCACCATGAGGTGCCATGCCAGATGACGTTGTCGATCATGGCCTTCCAGCGACCATGACCACTTGCAGCTCTGGACCACTTGCAGCTCTGACCAATTCTTTCATGTTCTTCTTTCCCATCCAAGATGTTGCACTGTCCAAAATCTTTTCTCGTTGCCTTCGTCTTGCTCTCAATCCGTTCAATTTGCCAATGGCAGCCAAAATGTTGCTGTCCTTCCTCTCTAGTGACATGGCCTATAAAACAAGCCTGTCTCTTCCTGATCTTGTTCATCAACTCTTTCTGTGTGTCGGTTTCCCTCAGAATTTCAATATTTGTCTTTCCTGCTTTGCATGGAACTCGAAGCATTATTTGGTAGAGCCACATTTCCATTGCTTATAATTTCTTTATCCTTTGTTTGCTTATTGTCCATGCCTCACATCCATACATTAAGTTTGGTTAAATGTAACATTGCAAGCAAGAATACAATGTTTGAATTAAAAGTCACTGATTAAGGTAAAGAAAAACAGCTTCTGCTTCCTTTGATGGAAAGCTACGGAATTTTTGGCTTACAAGGAGCATTGTGTTTCTTTTTTTTTCCTTGAGCATCGGCCCCGCAGTGTATGCTGGATTTGTATCAGATTTTTTTGTCTTCTTCACTCAGTGACACTAAGTTTAAACAAAACAACTGCAAATAAAAATTCATTTTAATGATAATTGCATGTAATTGGACAACACTTACCAGTTGTCAAGCCTTGACTTCGTAGCTGCATCTTATGTGTTGGTGCAGCTTATACATGAAAAAGTGTTTTTGTTTTTAATTTAAACTTAGTAGGTGACGTGTGCCTTGCATGCCAAAAATTATGGCATTTGCGATGCATAAGAAGATTTGTTTGTACCACACAGAACTGAGAGTTTAATTAAAAAAAGATTTTAAAAGCTTGGTTGGAAAAAGCCTATGAAAGAGGTATAAACTAACTCTTTTTGCTAAAAACGTTACACATGAGGCAAGAATCAGTTTGTAAAGACAAAAAAGATGACTTCTACGTAACTTATAACCATTTCAGGTGAAGCTACTAAGACAGATGAACCATACATTCCCTATGTGCCTTACCCAGTGCATCCTCAAACTGGTCAGCGGGTGGACACCAAGCTCAAGCCAATGACCAGCAAGTCAGACTTTAAATGGGGCCTGCCAATGACAGACCCGTCTCTCGGACTCCATGTTCCCATCCTTGCCATGACAACGGGATCAGTTATTCCTGTCGGCGGAATCCACACAGATCCTGTGACTGGACTCTCAGTTCCAATTGAGGTACTACGCTTTTGAATTTATTTTGAATCCGCTTTAACCCTTTCGCGCCACAGGTATATGTTGCTTGGCACTGTTCACTATTTTTCCCATTTTAGGATTACAAAAAAACGCAAGGAATTTAGGAAGAAAAGCAGCTGTCGCAGGAAAGCAGCAATTATGAGTCTAAATGAATTTAGCACTTTTAGTTTCACTCAGAACCTCGTTATGTATCTTGTATTCATATTTTATTGGTTTATGTTTTCTGGTG
>JAOYNN010252410.1:0-10421 GCA_025770095.1 Goniobranchus kuniei
ATCTACATGCTATCTTTATCTATGCTTCAGTTAATGGTGATGCTTACTTATAGAGTTTATTAGTCTTCTGTGTCTATGTTATTGTGGAATTGGGTTTCTTAGGTCTATGATTAATATGCTAGGGTTGGGGATATAATTTGTATGTCAGATTGTAGGTTTGCAGGGACTGTCGACAATAGGGGCTTATGGGATCTACGGTTCAAGGTTGTATGAGAATATCCTTTAGGGTGCTAGTAATGGGTTAATGACTTCAAAAAACTTTAAATAGTCACTCAATTGTTATTGTTAGTAAATGTAAGTATATACAGGCCTAGAATTATGCATGTACAGGTAAAAAACACATAGCTTCGGTCCACATTGGGAATCAAGATGGTGCATGCGCAACACCAGTTGTTAATACAAAATGTTCACAATTAACACCCAATGTTCACAATTCAACAGTAATGTTAACACTTTACCCCATTATGTGCAGTCTGTGACCAGTGTTAATAGTATAAACCCAATGTTTATATTTTTACATAACGTGTTTAAAACTTTTACACCCCAGGTTTACAGTTTACACCCAACGTTTACAGTGTTTACCCAATGCTTACATTTACACTTACTTAATTTTTACATTTTACAATGTTTACAGTTTTTTTTTTCACAATGTTTTACTCACAAAAGTTTACAGTTTACACACATTCTTTACAGTTAATACCCAATGTTTATAGTTGACACAGAATATTTATAGTTTAGACACAATGTTAATAATTAAACAATGTTTACAGTTTACTCAGTTCTCCTCCGTATACGAGATGTGTCCAACAGCACTGGTGACTTTTTCATGATGATCAGAACAATGCCTTTGGCCTGCTCTCTTTTCATCCAGGTATCAAATTTTTGCCTTGTAACTTTAAAAATGCTGAATGTTCCCCATACTTCATGCCTTTTAGCAAAAGTTTACAACTTATTAATCAATATATTATAATGGACGGTGGGAGAATCATGTAACGCAGCATCAGATTTTTATCTGCCAACCTAAAATTCTGAAAATGTACAGACCTATGTAAAATTAGGTGGAGAGTTGCATGAGACTTTTTGTGTTATGTATTTTGAAACCTTAAAGTCATATTGTAGTTTCATTTTTATGGCATAGGCCTATCTCTTTGAACAAAAGAAACACAATGTCGGCCATGATTTTGCTCCCCTTTAGCACCCAAATGAACCGGAAGGTTCACGTTCATCAAATTGGCCTACACAAGTTTGCATCGTAATTCCCATTTGAAGAGGGCTTATAGCCTAATAGAACTAGGCTATGCTGTTCCTCAAAGAAAGAAAAGATTTTCCCACACTAACAGAGATAGATCTACATGTATTACAACCCTAACCTTTGTAAGAGATCAGGATATAAACGGGTATTTATGTATAATACATAAATTCAACCCCCTTTTTGAAGATTTGTAACATCGTCTCTATCTCAAAACAACAAGTTTTGGAAGTGTTGTTTTCTTCACAAGGAGATATTTTTATTCAGCAACTCAGTATACTTCTTGGTGTTATGATTTTAAGGGATTTTGTTTGATTAAAAGCTCCTTGTGCAATCAGTAGAAATTTGTCCTTTGTCAATTTGTATCCTTTCACAATTTTTATTTTCAGTGTATTCTTTAATGAGTGAACACAAGAAACAGAAAATCATCCCAAATATATTTTTAAAAATTGAAAGTTAGAAGAATGAAGCCATGTGAAAAGCTAAAACAAAAATTTTGAAAAATTCAACATTGTTTGGATGGACCAATATATAAAGATGAACCATTTGTATGACTATTGAAGTTTACACACGATATGTATGTTCTAATTGCTTGCTGTGTTTATGTGTCCAGTATTCCAGACAACAAAACTTGAAGCTGGTAGAAGATCTTTATTACCAGGAGGACAACTCTCAAGAAGAAGGCAATTGTAAAATCATCCGGAGTTACACCTTTGAGGTCAGTTTTTGACATCCGTAGAAAGGAAAACAGTTTTTAAGTATTGATTTTTTATTAAATTTGTTTGTTCTTGTTTTTGCAAGGGGTTGAGGAAAGGGAAGGCTCACAAGGCATAAAGAATAAGTTAGTTCAGACATATCATGTCAAAGGAGACAACTTCAGTTAACTACCCTCAGACAAAGACATAACAATTAGATAGCTTCTGTCAAACATATGTACTGACAATAATACACACAGCCTTACTGAGTAAGTCAGTATGAATAAGTGAATGAGTGAATAAAGAAGAAGAAGAAGAAGAAGAAGTCTCTTTGTTCAAGGAGGAAAGTGATTTTTTGACTGTTGTGTAAAATGTTTTTCCTTAATTGTATTGAGATTATTTTGATTGTCATTGTGATTGGTTTATCTCTTGGCTCTTTGTGACGACTGAATAAACAAGTTTGATGGAATCTCTTCTTAAATACAAACTAATTTTAGAACAAGCTTACTCTGCAAGAATGGAAGTATTTTGAAGAAAACAGTCTGGACAGATATTTAACATGCACAGGGAAGAGGACAAATGAACTATCATAGTTATATAATTATTGATGGAATTATTCACAAAGTATCATGAAGTAAAGACACACAAAAAAAGGAGAGTCCTTGAAGTTTTGTAATTGTAAATGATCATTTCATTGGCAACTTGAGTGCCAATCGTTATTTGGACCATTGTCCGTATTCCATAATCCAATATGAATTATTGCTTTGGGACTGAGGAACACATTTTTCTGACTGCTAGCTTCACTAGAGGGCTTTGATCATCAATCTTCATTCTTACACCATTGAAGCACCATGTTCAGAGTTTCATTTTTGAATGGTTTTTTTTCTTGTTGCAGTTTCCGTAACTAGACATTTTCACAGAGTGGGGTGGGGGGGATAGTGGTGTAGCCCCAGGCCCAATATAACAGGTTTGTGACTGGCAATCATACTGAGTCATAGTAGGCTAGGGAATGTAAGTAAGAACTTACCATGGAGTGAAAGACAAGGAAAAAAGGACACAGTTTGATATTTTATGATTTTTAGGTAAATTTTTGCAATCTCACTGACTTTACAACTAGATGGCAGCTGTGCATTTTTAGCCATTGCTTACATTTTCCATGTGGAAATGAAATATTTTCATATTTGTGTCAGGAAAATTCTGTAACTACACACTTTATATAACATTAAAGTTGTTTTTGTTTCCCATTTATTTTTACCAGCAATTAGAGGAGAGGGCCAAACTTCTAGAGGAAGCTATGAACTGTTTCCATCGATGTAAAAATGATTTTGCTGCTAAAGTAAGCCACTGTTTGCTTCTCTTTTGGATGGCAGGTTTCTTTGTTTTGTTTTGTTTTTTTATTTTTGTTTTTTATTTTGTTTTGTTTTTCTTTTTTTAGTTTGTGCTTGAATTTTCATTGATCATACTTCCTGCATGATTGATTTTTCATTTCGGGTATTGTATTTAAAACTAGAATTATTTGACACAGGCTTTTTTATCTAACGCAGTAATTTGGAATTTTCACTTATTGGGCTCTTCTATTTAGCATCTAATCACACACAAATGTACCTAATTTTTGGTTGCAGTGAAGGGTAGAATCTCTTATGAAGAGCAAGTGCCTTCTTGGTACAGGAGATCCCCCCCATGTCCTATCCAGTTTCTGGCTCATTAATGAATAGCCAAGGGGCAGACTCATCCTGTTTCTTTTCTTTCTCAAGATGGTTGTGCAAGTTAATGAAATTTTCTTGCTTAAACAGAAAATAAAAAGGTGTTGAAAAAAAATAACAATGCAAAATCTTGGAAAGTTGATTCGTTTCCATTTGTTGTCCTTTTCCTTGCTCCCTCCAAAAATGATATTTATTTTTCCTTTCAGCAAACAGAAGAACAGATCAAACTCACCCGCTACCAACGACAATTTGAAGACAGCACAGGCCAGCCATTTGCAGACCTTTCCCTCCAACAAACTCTGCACCATCTCATTGTGGGCAATAATAATCAAATGGCAGAAAAACTACGCAAAGAATTCAAAGTACCAGACAAAAGGTTGTTCAATGGTGAATTTGTGTCTGTATTTACAAATACTTTGTACTTTGGGTCATCCATGGCTTTATTTTACAAATGTCTTTGTATTTTGGGTCATCCACGGCTTTATTTTACAAATGTTTTTGTACTTTGGGTCATCTATGGCTTTATTTTACAAATGGTTTTTTTTGTCCTTTTGACTAATCCATGGTGTTAGTTTACAAATGTTTTCCATCAGTTAACTAATTTATGGCTTTAGTTTGCAAATTAAATGATTTTTGTCCCTCGGTTAATCTATGGTTTACAAATGTTTTTGTCCTTTGACTATTCTATGGTTATAGATTGCAATCGTCTTTTCTCCATGGAACATTGTTTTAAGAAGGCTGAGTTTTTTTGGGATATTCTGTTGTTTTTAAACCCACTACTCAAACCCCTCGGAATTCACCTCATAGTTCCCTTAACTCAACTGGGTAGCCTAGTGGTGTGCTATTTATCTATAGGATCTAGACACAATACAGAACTGGAGCCAAGCGGGGCTTTTTGTATACATAAATATACATAAAATGTATTAATAGTTTCATAAATGGAGTTATTCACTTGAATCAATCTTGTCATCTCCCTACCCACACAATTGTGCTGATAATTTAATGTTTGGGTCTTCAGATACTGGCTCCTTCGCATCAATGCCCTGGCAGAAATGGAAGATTGGGATGAGTTAGACAAATTGTCACGTACAAAGAAACCACCTGTTGGCTTGGATGTGAGTTACTGGATTTGATGGTCATACTTTGTTTCTTTCATATTTTTGTCTTCTTTTTTATTCATTTCACACTGCATGACAAAACTTATGGTTGATTAAAACAACTTATGAACTTTGATCTTGTGACCTTTCTCTTGTCTTTACATGCTTTAGGTTCTAATTGACTTCTTTATTTTTGTTCCCTCAATGACAGGCTTTCATGGATGGATGTCTGAAATATAACAATCGGCCTGAAGCTTTGAAATATTTGGCACGTGTGTCACCTGAACAGAAAGTCAAATGCCTGGTCAAAGTCGGGTGAGTAGATAAATTGGCTAACAAATTTTTCCAGCTTTCTTGCTTATAAGGACAGAGAAAGCAGAAATTTAATTGTCATAGAAATTGTCACTTTCTTCACTGTTACATCACCACCATCAACTTTATCATGTTTTCTATTCAATAGTTCTTGTTTTTGCTTAGAATGTTGAAGTTTTCATAAACATTTTTTGAAAGCAGTTAAAACAAAACTTGTTTCAAAGTGAATCTCTGTTTGATACAAGGACTGTGTGTTTGTCTTCTAGTTTTTACCTTTGAATCTGTGTTTGATAGAAGGACTGTGTGTTTGTCTGCTAGTCTATCAATCTCTATTTGATAAGGAACAGTGTGTAAGTCTTTTAGTTATTTTACCCTCAATCTCTATTTGATAAGGAGCAGTGTTTAAATCTTCTAATTATTTTACCCTCAATCTCTATTTGATAAGGAACAGATTGTTAGTCTTTTAGTTATTTTACCCTCAATCTCTATTTGATAAGGAACAGTGTGTTAGTCTTCTAGTTATTTTACCCTCAATCTCTATTTGATAAGGAACTGTGTGTTAGTCTTCTAGGTATTTTACCCACAATCTCTATTTGATAAGGAACTGTGTGTTAGCCTTCTAGTTATTTTACCCTCAATCTGTATTTGATAAGGAACAGTGTGTTAGTCTTCTAGTTATTTGTATATATTTGAATATATGTCTGACAAAAGGACATTTTGTTAAAGTCCTCTGGATATTTTTATCTCTAAATCTCTATTTGATACAAGAATAATTTGTAAAAGTTCTTATTTTCGCACTGCAGTCAATATAGGGAGGCAGCTGAACTGGCTTTGGCAAACCGAAATGAAGAAGAATTTGACTACATCACGTCTCGACTTGGCTCTGTTGACAGACAAGTGGCTGATGCCATCCGCAGTTTAAGATCCCAGTTGAGTAGCAGAAAATAAGAGAGGAAAAATTGTTTAAAAAATTCTGTGCGATGGCTGTGCATTGTCTTAACTATATTATATGCATAGATTGATAATGAATAATGTATGTATACAGAGTTGAAAGTTGTTTCAAATGTAAAACAGTGAATTGTTCAGAACCTGTGTATTTATTGGCTATAGAAAGTAGAGAGGCCAAAAGCGTTAATGCTGTCTCAGGATGAGATTCAGAGATGATAGCCATCCCATTGGACAAGGAACTGTACTATGGAAAAGAACAAATACAGCTTGAAGGCTGAGTGAGAATTCTAATGTTGTGCTTGATTTATGTAATTTAATTCAATTGTATTCCCTCAAAGGGAGATAACTAGAATGACAGGACAAGACTATGTTTCTTTGGGTTATGTCCCTTGGCTAAGTCCCTGCTTTAGCAGCGGGATTGGGTTCTGGGGGTTTTTGGTTGAGTGTTGTGTTAGTTGGGAACAGTTTATGTTGAATAAATGATTTACTTTATTGTATTTTAGTCTGTTGTATGCTCCCTTCTGAGAGAGAAGGATCGCTCAATAACTTTCATCTCTGTATTAAAACAGATACATATATTCTAAAAGAAAAAAAAATAGCATCATCACTGAGATAGATGTTGAAAATTGATGCTAAACCCACAAAATAACAAAGATCAGCGTAACATTTTACTTTTGTTATGTTGCTGCGATGCATTGGACATACATTTAATCTTATAAACTTTCTAGTGATCCATTGCATTTGTTAACCTGTAAGCTTCACATAACGGTTCTAATAAATCAATGGCCTTTTTAAGGTTTGCAACGCGAAAGTATTGAAGAAAAAATATTATCTTTCGGCAGCGATTTGCTCTGCTATTTGGCATCATTGAAAACAGACAGTGGGCTTTGACTTGTTTCTAGTAGATAGCAAGATTTGCTGATTAATAAACAAAATAATTCTCCATCTTAATCTAAATATGTAGCAGAACTGTGCCAAAAATTATATCAAAGTTTTAGCAGGTCTTATACTTAAAATGTCGACCTCTGTCATGACCAATTTTGTGCTACAATGTTCTGTTCTATTTCAAGTCAGTATGATAATAGCAACTGACATGATGGCCTAGTGGTAGAGTGTCCGCCCTGGAACCAGGAGTTCATGGATTGAATCCCCAGTTGAGTCATGCCTTAGACTTTAAAATTGGCAATTTAGCCACTTGCCTTGCTTGGCACACAGCATTTTGAGAACTGTTCTGAGACTGGTCAGCCCGATGTCAGTATACTGTGACTGGGTGATCCATTTGAGTTGTGCTTATGTATCGCATCAAATAAACATGACAAAATAGCACCATTGCTGAGATATCCCACAATGTTGAAAAGTGACATTAAGCCCACAAATAACTAAGCTCTGATTGAGAAGTGTGGAAGGACATGATCTTCAACGCATATCAGCAAGACACCTGATGATGATGATGATGATTGTGTAGCAGCGTGGCCGTGAGGTCAGTGCGTAGGACTTGTAACCGCGGTGGTTCGAGTTCAAGGCCGGGCCGGGTGGTGGCACTGTTTAGTCCTTGGTAAAGGCTATTTACATACATTTCCTCACCCCAATCAGGTGTTATTGAGTACCCGACCATAGGCAGAGGAAGATCTTGTCAGTATGCTAGAGCAAGTGCGCCTGTAAAAATGGCTGCATCTCTGTATACTCCAAATGGAGTTGAGAAGATATTTGGTTGGTAAAAGCCTGTCGGGGAACACTTGTAAAGCACTTTGAGCACATTTAGTGGATTTAGCGCTATGTAAAAGCTCAGATATTTTTTTTTTAATAACAAAGTTTATCGGGTGCTAATTTCCTCATAAAAATAGACAATCACTCAAAGTATGTTCGTGATGATATTGGAATCAGGTTTAAACCCATCCTACAAGATTATTCAGTGATTCTTGAAAAAATCTTTACCAACCATGTTGAAGACAACTTATTTCAATAACATTTAAATTTTCTTCTTCCAATCCAATCAGTTGATCTAGAAAACAGTCCATTTTCCTAACTAGAGCTAGATTTCGATGGTCAGTATTGGCAGGTATTGCCATAAGAGTAAAGAGTGGTGACTTTTTAAGCAGACAAAACTAATGTCCCTAAAAATTAAATTTTAGTTCTAACTACTTGGCGGATAGTTGTAGATCATTATCTTACCTTCTTGTTTATAAAAAGAGATGTTTTTGTAAATTGGATTCTCATTTTAATGAAGATCTTTATCCAAGGATGATACAGAATTCTAATCACATGAGACTTTAGGTTCAACAATGCAAATTGTCTTCAATGATAAAAAATTGCATTTTTTGTTTCATTTTCTTCTCTGGTCATGGGAGGCTTTTTAATTCAAGTGAAGCACTTGCTTTAAATATAATACAGGTGAATTCTAAACCTAAGGTGACCTTAATATTATTATATATAACATGTGACACCTCTGTAGCATGGGAAGCTGGGCAGGGTTATATTTTAACTCATCATGTGGCATAGAACCCTCAACGTTTTAATGGAAATCTTATTGCACTTTACATGGAAAATAATCCCCAACTGATATCTAGTTTAGCATACTTTGAATTATAAAAGCCCATGGATTTGCGAGTCACTTTTAGCTTTTAATATGAATATCGGCTTGATAAGCGAGCATTGACGTGACGCCGCTATTCATCTCACATTAAAGGAAAGTTTTTTTCTAGTTTTAAGGAGTATATTGAAATATATTGTTATATAATATTATTCATATTGAAATGAGGGATTAAGAAAGCAAATTGTTCACTTTCTTCTGAGCACTCGTAAAGAAAAATGTGGTTCGTTGATTGATTTAAATTGTGTAGAAAGAAACAATATCATGAATCTGACATTAACACAACCAATCTGATATCACAGATGTTACAAAGTTCCTAGCTGTCTTTTTCATAGCTTGATATGCAAACCAGTCCAGGCCTCACAAAACCATATTTATGAGAGCTGAACGAAGGGTTAACATTGTTTATCACTCTTGCTAAATATCCAGCTGGGAGTTCATGTAATTTTATCCTTATTTGCAACCCTTTTCCTCATTCCAGTTGATCATCATTTTGATATTTAATACAAAATGTTTTGGATTTTTTGTACTCTCATTATATTTTGAATAGCCTTCCAAGGCAGAGTGTTGCCCTCCATATTAATGGATGCAATGAACATGGTTTTTCAATTCTGTTTGATTGTGAATTGAATGAAAAATTACAATTTCATCAGATGCTTGGTCTCAATGATTCTAATCTCCTTCCTTTAATGTCATAAAAATTTCATTTGTTTTATATTGATACTCAAAAGGTGGTGTATATGAGTCTGTATATGGCAACGTTGATGTAATTTAGCCAAAGTTCTCTCCTTTCATTTGAGAATTTCTATCAAAATAACAAATAATTGAATCCTTTAATATTATCAGATATTTGATTTTTTCATCAAGCATAATTTCTATTGAAGTATATTTTGTGTGAAAGACGTGAAATTGAATTTGAGTTGACAAATGAAATGCATGATTGAATGATTTTGAAATAATATTCTATGATCATAGTGGGTCTAGATGAAGAATGTTTTGACTTTTTGTAAGCATTGGAGAAATGTGTTTTTTGTGGCCACTTAGAGAATATGTGCATGTAGAAGAAAGAAAAAAAGATAAACTGAATGAATGAAACTTTTTATCTCTGATAAGTGGAATGAAATGAAATTGAAGCATAGTATAGTTACTATGGTAACAGTAAATCTGTAACCTCACCATGGCCAAGTTTACCATTGAGAGAAAAGAAAAAGAAAAACAGAAATTAATGAGCTGTCTTTAGGGAGACAAGCAATCAGTAATTGGATGTAAAATAGATGACTTCTTCTTGGCAAGATGTTCTTTCTCCCTTTTTAACTTTAGTGGACATCTCTAAAAAGAGGAAAGTGCACATCAGTTTTGGTATACAAATTAATTTGCCTACCTCTCATATTATGTTTGTGTAACTGAGATTTTCACTCGCCAGGATCTCTATAACTACACATCACTCAGGCTTCACATTTTTCATGAGCTTTTAGATTAATGGTGTGCAGATTTCTAGAGTGGTGAGAATTTTCCAAAAAGCTCCTGTTGTTTTTTTAGAATTTACATTGTTTCACCTGTCTTTTAATGGTAATCAAGAGAGTCTTAGAGAAGCAATGTTTTTACAAAACCCAGTCAGCAGGTTTTTGTTGCAGCTACCTGTGACTTCGATTCACCTACCAAGAGAGCGCCACACGTGTTATGTGAGCGGTTTAACTGTTCAAAGTGGTGGAACTTACACAATGTAAGTGTGATGGTGGTGGAGGCAGAGGAAAAGTAGGTGTTATTCAATCTATCAACCATAATAAATCCAAAAGAACGCAGCATGCTTTTTAACAAGCGACTACA
>JAOYNN010252521.1:0-10420 GCA_025770095.1 Goniobranchus kuniei
GTATTATTATTTCAGGTCAATAAGCCTAATATTACAGGCATTGCTTCGGTTGGCCTTTGCATTTAGCTCACAATATAATGATGTTTGGTGGTGTATATTGTGTGTGTGTGTGTGTGTGTGTGAGAGACAGAGAGAGACAGAGAGAGAGAGCAGAACAGTAATATTATTCTGGGCGTAATATTATTGTACAGGGTTGCTTCGGTAGGCCATTGCATTGAGCTCACGATCTTATGTTTGGTGATGTATATTGTGTGTAGGTGTGTGTGTGTGGATGAGAGAGACAGACAGAGAGACACGAGTGATTGAGAGAGAGAGAGAGAGACAATGAGAGAAAGAGGGATACTGTATATCATCGCTGCTACAATCTGAAACATTGACTGCTTGTGATATGGGTTTACTTTAACTTTAATATGTCTCAATGCTGACCATTAGCCTACCATGGGGATGATAACAATAAAGGAACATTATAATCAATAGAATATTATTGGGTCGTGAGTTACCTCCAATGGTTCGATTTTTTTCTAAAAACTCAGGAGGTAAACATTAAACTTACCTATCTGCCTACATCCAAAAGAGGTGAAAGGAAACATTTAGAACTATGAGAGGACACTATTGAAATGGTGTCAGGACATCTTGTAAAAATATTAAGGACTCAATAATTAATTATATTTGAGCAGGTTTATGACTTCTTGTTTCTTCCAAAGTATATTGAATCTTTTTCAGTTTGGCAGCAACAGAAAGTTATGTCAGAGAATAAAAAAAAACAAAACCTTATGTTAAAATGAGAACTTACAGATTAACATATTCTTTCAATTCAATTCAAAAGGCTTTATTAATCCCTGAGGGGCAATTAAAAAGAAAAAAAAAAGCAAGTTCTACTTTTGACTTAAGGTTTTTGTGTCTGAGGCTTGTCTATGTAAAATGATGTGCCTGCTTTTAAACATCAGATTATATATATAGATTTGATTTTATTAAAATACACATTTTCTAATGAAAATACACATTGTGTAAGATGGATTACAGCTTTATATCATGTACAGTGTTGGCATTTCTGCATGTATCAGTTAAAGTAAAGGCTTTTAGATTTTCTAAATTTGGTGCACAGTTTGTTTCAAGTGATTGGAGTATATAATTATGTAATTCAACATTTCATAGCATGTTGCTTCATGTTCAAGGATGGTTGTATGATATACCGATTGGAGACGCGTGACCGCGAAATTTCAGGGGCAAGAAAGATTTTACACTTTCCACCCTGATCTACAATGTCAGTGGCCCTATCAACTATTACCACGACTTTTTAATCATCAGCCGATGCAATCACGGACATGTACAATAACATGAGATCACTGCGTAATATTGCTGGATACTTCGTGTATTATCGATCTAGGTCTAGACCTAGAGGCAGTAAGAAAAGTCAACTAGTCTACTGTGTGTGACTATTCCATGCTATTGCGCTGCTGTTACCAGATTTGGGTCATTAGCAAAACAAGGCCGTTTTGTGAATGGTGGACTAGGCTATATTCCATGATGTGGAGTTGTAGCAGGTGGTGCTGGTACAGGAATTGCACTTTTCTGTCATTCTCACATGAAAGGAAGACGAAATACATTTGATAGATTCAACATTTCCCACCTCACCTACTACTTTCCAGTGCATCGTATCAGACATGCAACATGTCTTGCGATTAGCCTATACTAGATTTGTTGACCAGTGCATGTAGGTTTAAATAGGAATGCCACTGAAATATTATATAGCCTGTAGGCCTAACCTAACCACCTATTCCTCAGGTCATGTAACGACAGGATGGGGTGTTGACTTAATGGTAGGCCTAATAGATGTAGGGCCACATGTATTGGAATCAGCATCATTTATATGCTGTTAGCTGCGTGCATCAATAAACGCACAGCCTGGATCAAGTAAACCTGCAACATACATAGAAATAGACAATAGATTTAAACGTGTCATTGGGTGTAGGCCCACTTCGACATTGTACCGATGGATTGGTCGGTAAAGTCTACCACAATGAAAAGAAAAACGATCTCATCTGTCTCTTTTCTGCTCGTGATAAAGAAATCACAGAACAGTTTAAAAAAAAAGAAAGCCAACAAAAAACAAAAACAAATAATAAACAATATATAAAACCAACAGAAAAATCCCTTAAGATGAGACTGTAATGCACTTTATTTTTGTGTATGATGTGTGTGTTTGTCTGGGAGGGGGCATTATTGACACCATTCATATAAAATGACTCATGGAGTGCTGTCCTATGTATTACATTGTGTGTCAGTACAATTTTCTGTATATTGCCAAGATTGCTGATGTCCCGAAGTTGGCTGTATGAGGTTTTACTGTACTTGTTCCTGGGCTCAAAGGGATTGGAGAACTACTCAAATGAGCAAGACTGGTGACTTTAGATACTGTTATAAACTCTAGACTCTAGACAAGTGTTCATAGTTACATTGACATTGCTTATCTTTTTTTATTGATAACATGCCAACATACCGGACACTTTGACAGCAAATGACTTTTGAAGGCAGGCACTCTGTGTGACAATTTTGAAAGAAAACACTTGGTTTCGTAAATAAAGTGGGCACTTAGGCGAAACAGGTATTCAGCCGGACGGAGCTGTCACAAAAAGTGCTTTATCTTTGTATTCATTTTGTTTTTCAATTTTCTAAAATGTCTTGGGTTTTTTGTTTGCAGTGCAATGCAGAGTAAACTCGCCCAACAGGAGGATGCAATTCAGGAGATGGAGGACAAAATCAACACCCTCACATCTGAAATGACTTTGGTATGTGTTTTATATTATAACATAGGACCAACACTAAATTGATGTTAAATAGTATTTAATACAGGTGAGGATTTATCTTCTTAGTCTTGTTCTCCTGTTTCAGTGATCCTTTGATCTTGCCTTTTTTTAAAGATTATGTAACAAAATTTTAGAATGTAATGTAAGCACGTTTTATTTTGGAAATATTTGTATTTTTGTTTCATCCTGTATTACATAAGATTTTATTTTGCTAGTTGTTATCTCTTTTTGGGTATAGTTTTCAAAAGAAAGTACTACTTTTATGGATTATTTTATCATTTTGCCTAAAACTCCTACAAAATTTTAATGTATGTTTTCCTTCGTTTTAATCCCACACTAAAATCCATGCATTCATTTCCTACTGTTTTATTTCATAGTGTTAAAATTCAGTGTGTATTTTACAGTAAAACCTCATTATACCTCTGACTTTGAGACCTGGACAATATTGATTGTATAATGAAAAGTGTACTCACCAGTAAATTCACTGAATGACATACATGATGGACTTTATTTCTCTCACTTTCAATTGGATAGATACATTTGTGTCCATTGAGTTTTCTTTTTGTTTTTAATTTTTAATGGTTGCTGCGTTTTAATTTCCTTGAGCATTCACTGACATGCGAAATGGTTCCTGCATACTGCCATACTTTAAAACATCATTGCAACAATGTAGAAGTAGGCCAAAACATACTGAATGAAGTTCTGAGTGTGTTAGGGCTCTGTTGTGTTTATGATTTAAAACATTGCGACAATATTGAAGTAGGCCAAAACTTTACAATGAATGAAGTTCTGAGTTGGTTGGGGCTCTGTTTGCGTTTATGATTTAAAACATCATTGCGACAATGTTGAGGTAGGCCCTAAATGTAACAATGAATGACAGAGATGTCGCTTTTCCGGAAATATCCGGAATTCCGGAAATCTTGAATGTCCGGAAAGTCCTCCGGAAACGTGCCACCAGGCCTCTATCTGTCCTGAGAAAAATGCGAAATCTGGAAATGACGGTTGAGTTAGCCAGCACGATGACAAAGTGCGTGAACGGAGTACGCGAAATGTAGAATTGACCCCTCAGCCCCGGTTTAGCCAGGAAAATCCTAGGTTGATGTCTACGCACTCCCCACCACATCGGAATAGCTAGACAACACCCGTTTTGTTCAATACTGGGCGGTTAGGACAGCGAAAATTGTGATAGAACAGCGCGACGGATTCTTTGTCCGCCCAAATCATGACATTTTCGGAATGCACAACATGCCTCATATGCTTTTCAAAGACAAACTATTGGTATTAGCAGACTACAACCTATGACATAAGCATAGTGGCAAGTTTGAGGCTTCTTCCGCCGGCATCTGCGCAAAATTACTGGACTGTGGGCTGGGCATCCAGGTTGTGTGTTTATAGGTTAAAGAGAAAGACGGGGCGTGGTGGTGCATGTAAACATTGTTTGATGCGCGTGTGTGTATGTGTGTGTGTGTGAGAGAGAGAGACAGAGAGAGAACATGCTTGCCGCTGTTTGACATCATAATATTGTAGTATGATAAAATGCTGCAAGTCTAACATACGTTTAAGGCGCTTAACAAAATACAATAATAATATTATTGTATAGGCCTACATGCAACGAAGTAACGTTGTAGCAGCATACATGCACAACACGGTAGGCCGCCTTAATAGTATAGGTAGGAATGAACTGTATGCACAAATTAAGGATACGTGTGTGCATGTGTGTTGTCTTTGGATACAAAGAAAGTGGTCTTTGCACAGGAAATTATGATAGCATACTTGGTACCATTCGTCATGCCTACCTATCTAAAAAAATCCTTTGACGGCTGTAATATGTCCCCTTACACATAAAAAAAGAAATACAGTGGTCTCCGCTTAACATCCACATCCTCGGGAAATGGAGAAATGTGGATGTTAGCTGGATGTGAATGTAAGACGGAGGGTCTATTGAGGGCCATGGCAATGATAGAATGCACAATTCTATAGAAAAGGCGTGGCCAATGTCATTGTGAGCTGTGAGCAGATTAAGTACTCTTTAGCTTACCTGTCAATCATAGTCTGCGCTAATAAAATTTGGTTTTAACGATGCGAAATGAAATGAACAAGCAACAATTGACATTGTTACATACATTCATACTATGCAGTGGGTGAGCAAGGTAGGATGGGGCGGTGTCAAAATTTGCCTTCTTTTGTTCAGACAAAGAGGTGCCATATCTTTACACTGGCCAGCGTTAGTAAACTTATGGGCTAATTGATCACTGTCCAGATGGTTAGCATTATCCTTCCCCTTCGGCATGTCTGAAAAGAGCTAGGCTTATCAATGGGTAGGGGGGGTCTTGACTGGTGTCATCGTTTACCTGTCGTCTGTATGAATTGTTTGCATATATGAAATGGTGATTAGCGTTTTCTTTTGTTGTGGACGAGGCTGGCATTAAGCATTCTCTTTTTTTTGGCATGCATTTTTTTTTTTTTGTCGTTCAGAAGGGAAAATGAAATTCAATATTGTCCCAAAATGTGGATGTTAGGCGAAGTAATGGGGAAAATGTGGATGTATGAGGGCAATTTTTAAAGAAATAATTCCGTATCGTGGAGGGATGTGGATGTAAGGCGGGTGGATGTTAAGCGGAGACCACTGTATCAGCTACGGTACAAAATAATGCAAGTAACTCAACACAACTCACGTGAGTTTGTTATATGATGGGGGGAGGTAAAAACATGTAATACATTGCAGCACAAATGTAATTGACCTCCAAAAAAGACCCAACAACCTATCATTCTGGTTCCCCTTGCCAAACAGATAGCGTCACACATTTAAAGTCACGGTAAGTGGAGGCGACTGTACTACTCTTTTAGTCAAATTCCACTCCTAACTACATGAACATCAATACATCCAGTATCATTATAAGGTTTGTTGCACATCTTGTTGTGGAAAGAGGGAATTACTGGGCTAAAGATCTGAATCGAGATTGATTAAGAATCTAGATTCAAGCTACGTAAAATGTGGTTGCATAAACTTGCATTGCTTATGAAGTTGTAATTATAATACAGTGGTCTCCGTTTAACATTCACCCGCCTAACATCCACATTTCTACGGATATGGATTTTTTTCGTTAAAAACTACCCTTCTAACATCCACATTTTCCGCATTACTTTGCCTAACATTGAGAATAGGTTGAATAACATTTTTTCTCCTGAATGACCAAAAAAATCCTTAGCCTGTACATTTCAGACGTGCCGAAAAGGTGGAATGCATAACACCAGCCTCGTTGTCTATTACAAAAGAATATGCTTATCACTATCTCACACTACAAACCATTCACACACATAACAGGTAAGCGATTACACCAGTCAAGACCCATCTCCCCCCTCACCCACTGATAAGTGAAGCTCTCTTCAACAATCTGGTCAGTGATTAACTAGCCTTTAAGTATACAAGCGCTGGCCAGTGTGGAGAGATGGCACCAGCTCGTCGTCCAAACAAAAGAAGGCAAAATGTTTACACCGTCCAGTCATGCCTTGCCCACCCACGTATAATATTGAATGTTGCTGGTTCGTTTCATTGTGCATTGTCATTACCAACTTTTATTGGCCCGGACAATGATTGACAGGTCGTAAGCCAATCAGTACTTAATCTGCTCACAGGTCACAGACATTGGCCACGCCTATTCTTTAGAATTGTGCATTCTATCATTGAGCGACATACAATATCATAGGAAAATAGGCCACTCCCTTGCCCTCCAGCTAACATCCACATTTCTCAGTCTCCCGTGAGGATGTGGATGTTAAGCGGAGACCACTGTAATCAGTATGGCATTGTAGACCTAGTTTTTGGGTTGGTGGGAAAAAAAGGGATGCGTTTTGCCATAAAATGTTACATTCCAGCCTCATTCTTGGTGGATGGCAGTATAACATGCATTGCCATTACTTTAGTAATTGCAACCGTTCCGTTCTTGACAATAGTGGGATTGTCTATGTGATAAAACTGGGAGTTGGGCCTATGAGGTTTTACTGTAGTTTTTTTTAAAGATTTTGATGTCAATGAAATTTGTTGGACCTAAGATGCCCACTACTTTGTGCTTTTCATCTCATGTATATGCATACACATTTATCTAATTTTTTCATTTAAACCAGCTGAATGAAATGTTTTCTGATACGAAAGAGCAGTTGGCCACAACATCAGAGAAGCTTGCAGTTACTAAGGATACACTACAGACAACATGTGAGCACTTTAGGAAAACCAAAAAAGACTTCAAAGAAACAGTGCAAGACCGAAATGAACAGAAGCACTTAGTAGAAGTGCATGTCATGAATGAAGGCATCCTACATGGTGAAGCTATTCAGGTATGGCATTGAAAAAGATTATTAGGAGTAGTAGTCAATATTTATGCAGTCTAATTTAACCTCTGCGTAAGATGAAGTTAAGCTAGTTAGTACAATTTCGATCTCTTTCAATGGTGTAAAAGTATCGTGTGCTATATAAACAGCTAAAGGTACAGCTTTGAGCCGTCAATAGATTTGCAATAAATATGAATTGCAAGTATGTTAGGACAAACAATGCCTGCTGTTTTTAAATGGGTTTCAGCTTGCAAGAAATAAAACTCTGCAAAGACATTTTTACTTTTCTGAACACCTGTACGAAATAAGTCATGATTGTCCAATATGAATCTCTGACGTGGTTTTGAAAAATGTAAGAATAAGAATTGTGTGGCTCTTTAGTGGGATAGCTTGTAGGCCCAAACATGCCTATGTCAGAGCACACATGATGTCAGAGCACTCATGCATAACAGAAAATCACATTATAGATTAGCGTTTGCATACCATGAAGTCAATTAAGTATTTCTATTTGAGGGACTTTTTCCTGGGACTGGTGTTCTGTTTCTGCATTTTGGTATTTTCATGTACAAGTTTGGATGACATTGAAAGTGTTTTATGACATTTGGTTGCAGGTGCAAACAATTTTTCCCTCATTGTCAGCAAATGAATAAACTGTTTCGTTGAAGCAAAACTTCCTGTCTTTCTCGTATGTTTGTTTTATTATTCTTCACAAAAGGACATTACATGAGGTTTGAAAGGACAGTGGCCAAAATTGTATGTACATTTATTCCTTAAAAAAAAAAATTTAAACAGAAAAGATAAAGCCCTAAATGAAGCCAAAAATAACAAGTTAAACAAAAAAAAAAAAATAGAGAAAAAAAGAACAAAAAGAAAAAATGTACCTTAAATACATGTATCGTAATATGTTTACCTACACATCTACATACATATAAACAGACTGACTGACAGACTCCTATATTGTATAAAAGCATACTTAATATGCATACTTATATTTATCTACATTATACAACATCATTGTAAACGAATAATTTTTAAGGGGCTTTTGCATATTTCAAAATAAATTAAAACTCTACAATGTGTGAAAATATAAGGCTGATTGATTTAAGGGTTCAGAAGTCATAAGCTATATTGTAGAGGGATGTCATCGAGCACGATATCAGGAAAATTGGATATCGGAAGCTTCATTGAAAAATTCTAGTGACAAAAGAAAAGGAAGTGGGATTGCAATTAATCTCTACGACCAATGTTTTTCTGTTCTTTAGAAAAAGGATATAATACCATACAAAAGTGTACAAAACGTTATCCATCAAGCAATATCATTTGCTAGATTTATCATGCAGAACGTAGTACGTCAAAACGAGAACACTTTTTTGTTGTTGATCTCTTCTACCACTCTTTTAAGTATCTGAGATCTAATTTAGACTTAGACCTAGTATTAGGCATACATTGAGTATTTTAGACTACATGTATTAATAATAGAATTATTAGATGTATATCTAGATCTAGTTCTACTCTAGATGTATCTGGTTCTAGATCTAGGCTTTCCTGGTTGATACTTTGATACTCAAGATGATATTCAAGAGAACAGAGGGTGAATGCGGGCAGATGGTGTCTGATATTGTGTCAACAATAGTAGGCTAGGATAAATCAATGTTATAACCATTCTACCGCACTAATCATTTTGAAATTTTGCATGTGAATACAAAATTATTTGTTCTATACGACTGCCAATTTTTAAGTGAGTCAGTTTTAAAATGATAACGTTATTACCTTTTAAAGTTGGAGACGGTTTTTTTGGGGGCCACCCGAAATATACATATATATAAGCAGACAGATTTGACGAATGATATACACATATAGAAAACAAACAAAGTAAAAACAAAAACATATTTACCTAGAAAAATAATCTACTTCCTCTTCTTGTATGTTTGCATTCCAAAAAACACGATATCATCTGCCAATGGTCAGTATAGATAATACCATTGACATTGTCAGTATAGATAATACCAGAATCACACACAAGCAGCTCATTAGACTTGGCAGTCACACCTGAGGCCATGTCACATGTTGTACCATTCTACTAACATGCCCAAAAGGATGTCTGCTGTCGACTGCTCTTGGCTTTGCAAATCAGAATGAGCAATGAATTTGAATTTTAAAATTGGAATAACCCTAAGTGGATATAATTTTTATCATACATTAAATTTCACATATCACTTGAAAAACAGTGAACTTTTTATGAGATATTCTATGGTGTGTGTGTAAATTTGTTTTTGAAGGTGGGGGTGGGGGGAGGAGTATTTGCTTTCCATTTCATTCTTTGAATCTCAAATTTTATATTTCATTTCAATGTTTTACTTTGAGTTTAACCTTAATTTACTTGACTTTTTCTTTGAATTTACAAGAGGAACTCGAAGTCTTAATAAAAGATCTCTATTAGACCCAGTTTATGCCTTCCTTTTTTTTGTTCAATCCCAGTCAATCGCACTTTCTCATCTCCTCTAAAAGTGCAATTAGTTGTTGGGTGCCTACTTTGCTTGCTTCCTTTAGTTTGTCTAAAATCTGTGCATTTCTGTTCCTGCCCTTATTTGTTGTTAATTATGGAAAGTTATCTAATTTACCTTCAATTTGTTCCTTTGCAGCTCATGTCCACCGTCAAAGACGCTGTGAAGGATGTTGGTGGTCTCCATGACAAAATTGATAGAACAAAAGCCATAGAGGACCACAATGAACAAACCCTACACAGTTTGAAAGATTCCTTTCAAGAACAAACTGATCTGATGAGGTCAAGAATGCAAACTTTATCAAAAGACAGTGCCAACCTTAAATCTCAGATTGCCTCTCAAATAAGTAAGACTTTTTTCAGCACTCCACTAGGATTTTCATAATAGAAGGAATAGAAATGATCTTTATTGTGAAGTCATGTTCTCTGACACTTTGCTTCCACCTTATTTTTATTCCTGTATCAGGGGAAATTTCTCAGAAGAACAGTGACCACAGAGAGGGTTTGTCATCCAAGGCATCTGCTATGAATTCCTTTGTACATGAGAGATCTAGTATTATGCAGAAAGAACAAAAGGAGCATGCCACATTTATTGGTTCGTGTGCTGATGAAATTATCAAGAATTTTGAAGCAGTTCGGGTATGTAGATTTTTAATGGGATGCATATATATCTATATGTGTGAATAATGCTTTAACTATGCTTGTAAGTTCCAGCAGTAGACACAACTGGTAATCTAGGTCTCATATGTGATGCTAATCAACTAATTCTCTAGCTGAAAAA
>JAOYNN010252632.1:0-10419 GCA_025770095.1 Goniobranchus kuniei
AGAGAGAGAGAGAGAGAGAGCACAATAGTAATATTATTCTGGGCCTAATATTACAGGCTTTACTTCAGGAGGCCATTGCATTGAGCTCACGAGATTATGATGTTTGGTGGTATATATTGTGTGCAAGTGTATGTAGATATGTTTGTGTGGATGAGAGAAAGGGAGAGAGAGACAGACAGAAAGACAGGCAGACAGACAAAAAGACAGACTGAGTGATTGAGTGACACAGAGAGAGAGAAAGAGATACAGTATGTATATCAATATCATTGCTGCTACAATCTAAAACATTGACTGCTTGAGATTACATGGGTTTATGTCACAAAGCCAACCTTGTACGGTAGGCCTGCAATGGTGATAATAACAATAAAGGGACACATCAATGGAATGTGATTGAGTCATGAGTTACCTCCAATGGTTTTTAATTTTTAATACAAACGTCGAAAAGGGGTGAAAGGAAACATTTAAATCTGTGAGAGGACACTATTGAAACGGTGTCTGGACATCTTGAAAAATATTAAGGCCACAATAATTAATTTATTTGAGCAGGTTGATGACTCATTGTTTCCTCCAAAGTAGATTGAATCCTTTTCTATGTTTGGCAGCAACAAAAAGTTACATCAGAGAATTTTAAAAAAATTATGCTTATAGTAATGTTGAAAACTTACAGATTAACATATTCTCTAGCAAGTTCTAGTTTTGACTTAAGGTTTTTTTGTCTGAGGCCTATCTATGTAAAATGATGTGCCTTGTTTTAAGCATCAGGTTATACATATAAATTTGATTTTGTGAAAATACACATTTTCTCATGAAAATACACATTTTGTTAATGACAGATTACAACTTTATATCATGTAATCGGTTGGCATGTCTGCTTGTATCAGTAAAAGCCAAGTGTTTTAGATTTTCTAAATTTGGTGCACAGTTTATTCCAAATGATAGGAGTACATCTGTAATTCAGCATCTCATAGCATGTTGCACATGCATCATGTTCAAGGTTGGTTGTATGATATACCAATTGAAGCCACGTGGCCGCTATAGTTCAGGGGCAAGAAAGATTTTATGCTTTCCACCCTGATGTTGCCAGTGTTTACCTATGCTGCGAAGCATTAAGTTGATTGACCTTTTAGATCTTAAATTTGTTTGTAAAGTTATGAACTCCTCATTTACTTGAGAAGAGGGTAGGATAAAAAGTATTTAATGTACCTTTGGAATATTTTTTAAAATTTACATATCAAAGTGAGACATTTGCCTTGCAAAAGCATGCAGCTTTCAGTATATCTAGTTTCTAGATTCAAAAAGTGTAGATTTACTTTCAAAAGAATATAAAACTTATTTCTTTACTAAAACTGAACTATAATAACTAAAATTTCCCGTCCACTTCTCTTCCATCAGTTTCTTATTGAGGCCTAAACACATAGAGCATCAACTTTTTGGTTTAGGAATGTGCACAGTATAAATGCTATCTAGCATTATCATTGTAATTTTGTCTGCTTTGTCGTGTAAAGATTGCCTCTTTACCCCTCATTCTTCTAAGTTAAGTTTAGAGGCCACAATAGTTAATCCTTCACCTAAAAATAAAAAAAGCAGCAGGTCCTGACAAGACACAATCCCGCTTCTGCAACTAGTAGCTGAAGAGATAGCTCCAGCCCTCACTAAATTGTTTCAACTTTCCCTTGACACCGGGGTCAATCCAAAGATATATGGAAACATGCCATCATGCAACAAATCTACAAGAAAGGAATCAGAAGTAAGGCACAAAACTATCGCCCAATTTCACTAACGTGCATATGTTGTAAACTTTTAGAGTATATTGTAAGATCATTGATAAGTGAGCACCTCGAAAGAAGCAACTTACTGAATGATGCACAACATGGCTTCCGCAAACAACGATCATGTGAAATTCAACTAATCTCAGTCACACATGATCTTTCCCCAGTGCTCGACAAAGGTGGACAGACTGATCTTATCCTCCTTGACTTTGCAAAAGCATTTGACAAGGTTCCCCACAAGAGACTGCTAATAAAACTGTTCAGCTATGGCATAACAAATAACACTCTACAATGGATTGCAGCCTTCCTCGATGATCGAACATAGCAGGTCGTAACTGATGGCGAAATCTCTGACTTTGGCCCTGTAACATCAGGAGTGCTTCAAGGCTCATTATTGGGTCCAACTCTGTTCTCATCTACATAAACGACTTCCTAGATAGAATACACTCCAAAGTGAAATTACTCGCAGACGACACAGCATTATACAGAAATATCACCTCTTTAGAAGTCTGTAAGGCCCTCAACGCAGATTTGAAACGACTCCAAAAATCGGAAGCCCTTTGGCAAGTGGAGTTCAACGTTGAAAAATGTAACATCCTTACAGTTACCAACAAAAGATCACCAATAGTCTATGAATACCAACTTCATGACCAAAAGTTGCAGCGTGTAAAACTGGAAAATATTTAGGAGTCACAATCACACACAACCTAAAATGGACCTCACATATAGAGCAAATAACATCAAAGGCCAACAAAACAAGTGCATTTATAGCTCGAAACCCAAAGGGTTGCCCATCTCAGACCCAAAACGCAAACCTACAAATCAATTGTAAGACCAATTTTAGAATGCCAGCCCAATATCGAATCCCTATTACAAAAAGGACGTGGACACCATTGAAAAATATCAAGGGAGAGCAGCGAAGGGCATAATCAACACATTCTTGCCCTACGTACATGCCTCTGACCTTACCAACAACATTGGTCTTGAAACTCTATCAACACGTAGGAGAAGAAAACAAACTGTCTCTCTTCCACAAGATTTACAACAACAAAGCAGCCTGAAAATACCATCAAACATAAAGAACAACAAGAGACAAACCAGGAAACACAGCGCAAAACTCTCCATTCCACCAGCCAGAATAAATTCATTCCACCATTCATTCTTTTCATCTGCGGTCCGTTTATGGAACAATCTCCCAGACCGGGCAGTGGAAACAGCCTGCCTCGAAAAATTTGCCCACATTCTATCATTCTCTAATAATAATATATAGCATTTTTTTGCCTAGAAGCCCATTCAAGTCTTAGTCTTCAAATTGGCTGACTGACTCAGAGTATCTGAGTATTAATGTCAACACGCGAATTTCTACTTATGCTTAAAATAATTTAGCTAGTATATCATTCTTAAAGTGATGTTCTTAAGTCGTTTCTTGAAATCTTCAGTACTATTACTGAGTTTCATTGTATTTGGTAAACTATTCCACAACCTGATTGTACTAGGAAAATAGGAGTACAGGTGGCAATTAACATTTGAATGTGGTAGTCTGTGTAATATTTGTGATAGTGTATGACGTAATTGTGTGAACTGTGGATGACAGTGTGTGATGTAATTATGTAAACTGTGGATTGGTCCTCCAACTGTGGGGCTACTGCGGATATCCAGAAGAAGAAGAAGAAGAAGATATTTTAAGAAGTTAAATTTCTTGGTATCAATTTTCTGTAACTCTGAAAGCAGAGAATGACACTCTTTTTTTTTAAATTTACTGTCAGTGTATACAATTTCTGCACTTTACGGAGTTTTATGAACGAGTTCATGTAGGTGCATGAACTTGTGAGTGTGCCAACATGAACGAGTTCATAACACTCCATGAAGTGCAGAAATTGTATTATAATACCCCCAAGAGCAAACAACAAACGTTAAAATACATTTACAAACAGAAATATTCAGGAATTAAATGTAATTATAACCATTTTAATTTCTGAATTCAATTTTTATTTTGTAAACAAAAGAACAAATGTATTCATGAGCCCCAATGTCAAGGCGAAGGGAGACATGATGACCCAGATTCCTAACCTACCTAAATTTCTATTCTTGGAATGAAAGGTGAATGTACAGCCATGAAAACTGGCTCCATAGATTTCTTGTGGAAATTCAGAATACACATCGTGATTTGATGCAGAATTACTGCCTTCATCAGATGAATCAAGCTTCTGTGGATCTAGCACAGAAGCTACAGATTTAGAACTGGAATTACAAGACGTACTTGATCGAGATCTATTCTAGTAGTAGCTCTGGGACTAAATCAGATCTAGAAATCTAGATCTAAAATCTACATCTAGGGCTGGTACTTGTCGACGTTGGTACTGGCATATATCTAAGATCTAGATCTAATCTAGATCTAGATTTATCTTCATGTGTGGAACACAGAATTGTACTGAATGACCTGTGATCTGAAATACTTAGGGCACCTTCGTAGCTTTATTGAGGAAGAAGAAATACTTCTTTATGTCCAGATTTGTCCACAATCTTGTTCGGGGGATGCCAGCTTCACGCAGCCTCAGACAGCTTTGTAACAGCTGACTTTCTGATGAAGTGGTTTGAAATTGATCTTGTTGTTGAATCTATGCCAGCTGCTTCACTTGCTGTCTTCATTGGATCGATTGAGACCCTTTCTGCATTGTTATTAGAAGAAATGGAGTGATAAATGTGAAGGGAATGAGGTAGGATAGCAGTGACAATATAGTCGACCATTTCCACAAACGATAGGCCTATTTTGTTTTCATGATTTAGCCTATGATTGGGAAATATTAAATCTAGAGTCTTGGCCTAAATTAGATTTAGAGCCTGTTATCTAAGCTTTCTAATCTAGATCCAGTCTTCTTAGAGTCTATATCCAGATATCAAAATCTAGCTGTGTTTGTGGCAGGAAATAAAAACAGTTAGGCCTAAGGCCAAAGTAGTGCGTTCAATAAAAAAAAAATTAATTAATAAGCGCTTGAGCCAATCAGATTCGGGGTCATTTTATAGGCCTATGAAGACTGCTGCACGGGTAATGAGCAAATCAGACACGGGGTCATTTTATACGAGGTTTCTGCACGGGTAGTAAACCAATGGAGTCGGGGTCATTTTATATGAGCTTTTTGCACGGGATGACCCCTTAGCAACGTTTCTTTTACGGACAATGATTGCACGGGGGCAACCAAGCCTATTGAATGGGAAGGGGGTGTATAATAGGATTTTCCCTATGTCCCATGGATTGCGTGATAAATGGATCACCCTGTACAATAAAATAAACTTGAAGTCAAAGCCAATTTAGATCAAGAGAGATATAGACATTTATTTTTATTAAGTCAGATCCTTGTTCAATAGGATCGAGTGACCAAGTGCATTGTGCAAGCGTAGGCCTAATACATGACATCTCCCGTGTTTGATCGAGAAAACACACAAGCTGAAAAAAAGACTATTTTGTTAGAATTTATATGTTTTGTGTGCATATATTATATGGGTTGTATCATTAGTTATTTGCTACAACCGATTTAAAGGTCGAGTTTTTGAAGAGGAACGACGTTTCGACCGCTGTTTAAGTAACGTTTTATTGTGTTTGTATTGATTTGGTGATGTTGTTGTTGACTGCCCAGTAGTCATGGTTGTTTAAAAGTTGGCTTGATCCTTCAATTCCACTGGACGTGGAGATTGATTTATGTCGTTATTGTTTACAGAAGGCCCACTGTTTGGATTAACGTCCATGTCCATCTCTGAAGGTATTTTTGAATGTTGGTATTCTGGATTTGCCATTGGTTTTAAAATATTGTTGACGATTTCTTCTGTTTATTGAGAACCAGTTTGAACCAGATATGAACTTGGTCATGGTAACAGTTTTTGTCTCCACGTTTTTTCGTCGCTTCTAAAAAAATGTGGTCACCTGATTTGAGGGGTTCCAGTTGTCTTGTTTTTCTGTTATAGTAGTTTTGTTGTTTGTTTGTGCATTTTTTATGACTTCTTGAAAGGTTTGGTGATTGTGCATTTTTTGGCTTCAATAGAGCCACGGGCAACTTTGTTGTCAAATGTCTTCCCATTAAAAGGTCTGCGGGTGATGGTAAATTCTTCAAGGGGGCTTCTCTAATTCAAAATAGCTATCTGATTTAGTGATGAGTCTATTTATTGTTTGTACATTCTCTCAGCATGTCCATTGCTCTGAGGATATCTTGGGCTAGATGTGAAGTGTTAAAAAAACAACAAACCTTCTACTGACATAATTGGTACCGTTGTCAGTGATGATTTACTTTGGGATTCCATGTCTGCTGAATATAGACTTAAGATGTTTAACGATTTCTGAACTTGTTGTGGTGTGCAGTAGAATGAGTTCAACATATTTGGGGTAATAATCCACAACTAGGAAGTATGGCTGTCCATTTCATTTCAAATTATCCGATCCTACTTTTCCCCAAAGATGTTGTGGTATATCGTGGTTTTGCAGTGACTGTTTCCTTTGCTTTTTTGAATGAGGCAAGCATTTTGAACAACGTGAAACAATATCAGAGATATCTGCAGACATTCTTGGCCAGTACACAACTTCTCGAGCCCTTCGTTGGCATTTTTCTATTCCCAAATGTTCTTCATGGATTTTGCATAGCCTTTGTGCACGTAATTTTAATGGTATCAACATTTGTTCACCTTTACAAATTAAGCCTCCTGCTAGTGTAAGAACGTCTCTGACATTCCAAAATTCTCTAAGCATTGTTTTCACTTTAGATCTTTCATTTGGCCATCCTTCTGTTATTTGATTATTACGATTTTTCATCTGTTCACATTCTTCTGTGGCCTTTTCTAATTCTTCCTGTTTTTCTTTTGAAATAGACAAATTTGCTAGTACCATGTGGGTCGGGCATTCAATATCTTTTTCTTCTGTATTAGACTTTTCAGGATCTCTTGAAAGTGTATCAGCTAATTCTAGTTCCTTTCTAGGTGTGTAGATTACATATCTTGAGAGTGTATCAGCTAATACTAGTTCCTTTCTAGGTGTGTAAATTATATATCTTGAGAGTGTATCAGCTGATACTAGTTCCTTTCTATGGGTGTAGATTATATATCTTGAGAGTGTATCAGCTAATACTAGTTCCTTTCTATGGGTGTAGATTATATATCTTGAGAGTGTATCAGCTAATACTAGTTCCTTTCTAGGTGTGTAGATTATATATCTTAGAGTGTATCAGTTAATACCAGTTCCTTTCTAGGTGTGTAGATTGTATTGCGTACGCGACCATTGGCAGAGGAAGATCTTGTCAGTATTCTAGAGCAAGTGCGCCTGTACAATGGCTGCATCTCTGTATGCTCCAAATGGAGTTGAGAAGATATTTGGTTGGAAAAGGCATGTCGGTGAACACCTGTAAAGTGCTTTGAGCACATTAAGTGGATTTTGCGTTATATAAAAGCTCAGATTTTTGTTTTTTTTACTATCTACAATGTATATCGTATTTTTGTAATCGCAACATCGATTTTTGGATTCTTGCTGGACATTTTTCTGATCATTTTTTTGAAAATGAATTCCAGCGGCTTAGGATCACTTTCCACTTCTACTCTTCTGCCATATATGTATACTTTTTACACTCGAAGACTCATATCATATAAGGGTTAAGTAGGCCGTAGGCCTTTAGGTACCCAAATGACATAAAAGTAAAACAATATACAATGCACATGATAAGAAGAGAAAATAGTTACCTAACATAGGCTGAAAAGACAGATTATTGCTAGTTTTAACAGTTATAGAAATAAATGCATTTTGCCTCAATGTAGTCGAATCACCTTTAACAAAAATATTAAATTTCTATCGCCTCTAGTAAAAATTACATGAGAAAATTACAAATAAAACCTAATGGTCATTGTTATCAAACCCACGAACAATTCTGTATAACTGAATCAAATCGCCTCTTTTTCTTTTAAATTTAAGGGGACGTAATTGAAGATATTTTAGCCTTTCCGCGTAAGTCATATCTTGAATTTTTGGTAATAATTTGTTGCTATTCTTTGAACTGCTACAATAGCAATAGACTGCCGCTTGAACAGAGGACTCCAAATGCAGTTTCCATATTCTAAAATAGACCTAACCAATTATTTGTAAAGTGCAACAAACACACTTTTATCAAATTGAACAAAGCTTCTAAACATTATTCTTAGTAGTCTATTTGCTCTAGAAATACAGTCATGAATGTGCAAATCATAGGTCAACTCTTCATCAAATATAGTTTCTACCAATATGCAAAACAAACGTTTCACTTACAAACATTGAAGCTCATTTGCCATTTTCAGATCATTGAAATAGAAAATACAAATTATTCTGCAATATTTGAGCACCATCTGTTGACGAATAAATTTTCGTGTCATCTGCAAATATTTTACATTTTGATTGCAAAGCATTTGGAAGATCATTTATGTAAAGTATAAATAGAAAAGGCCCTATTACGCTACCCTAGTGTACCCCACTAGCGGCATCCGTGAATTCTGAGCTCTCACCATTTACTCTGACTCTTTGTGTACGATTTGTGTGAAATGCACTCAACCAATTAAGGAGATGGTCATTTATACCGTATGATTGTAATTTACATGGTAATCTTTTATGGGGTACAGAATCAAAAGCTTTTTAAAAATCTAGATATATAACATCAATACGTTGTTTTTTAAAAATTGTCAATTAATTGAGTACAGTCTTCCGTGACTACCAGCAACTGGATAATGCATGGACGATTTTAAGGAATCTGTTGACATTTGATAACATGCCAGTAACTTCCAAAATGTCATTATGTAATCTTTTAAGATGGATTAGAATATTTTACAAATGATACATGTTGAACTGATTGGGCGATAATTGCTAGCCTCATTCCTATTTCCTTTTTTAAAAACAGCTCTTATATTTGCCATGTTCAATCCTTTGGCACATATTCTGTTTCAATCCAACAATTAAAAGTAAAAGACAGAGGATAACGTATTTCAAAAGCCAAGTAAGGATGAAGTCCATCCGGACCCATGCTCTTGAATACATCCAAATTATTTAGTCTCTGTTCAATCTCTCTTCTCAGAATGATAAGATCATGTAAACATTTATTATTATTCAAATCACATAAGGAAGGAATGTAAGATAAATTCTCATCCACAAACACACTTGTGAAAAAAATGTGTTCAGAATTTCAGCCGTTTCTTTATCAATTGTAGTCGAACTACCATCAGGTTTCTTTAAGGCAACAATGCCACATCTTTTAAGCTTCTTGTTGACATATTTCCAAAAGGCCTTAGTTTGCCCCATTTTAGGTCTTAAGCTATATTTTTTTTCAACATTTGACACATCCTTTCCTATATTTTGTGTTGTTGGATTCCTCATATCTACACATACTTAAATAGTTACTTAAAGTCTTATGTTTGAGAAAATTGTTAAACTCTTTTCTTTTTTTTGTTGTTGACAGACCTTTTAGTTTGTCTAGTCATCCAGATTGGTTTCCCCCTTTCAGATCTAATTTTTAATGGGGTGTATTTGGTTTCAATACTTTTTAACTTGTCTCTTATATTTATTTTGTTCACTGTTGTGTCACGTTAAAGGATTCTTATGTTATTCTGTGATTCCTCTGCTGCAATACAAATATCTATAGCTTTGTTTAGTGTCAGTTTGTCTTCTCCTAGAAATCTCTCTTTAATCTTTTCATTGTGGATTCCACAGACAATTCTGTCTCTCATAAGTTCAACCTGAAGATCTCCAAAACGACATCTTATTGCCAAGAGCTTTAGATCAGTGACATATTGTTCAAAATTTTCTAGTTTTGACTGATTTCTGGTATTAAATCTGTACCTTTCAACAGTTAGGTTGTAATTTGCACTGATGAAATAGGACGTCTAATCTGTTGATGCTCTTTAATTTCCATTGTGTTGTAGATTTCTCTGTGCTCACAATTATATAAAGGAATGCATCGCGTTTTCCTTTCTTTGTGTTTGTTTTCATCACCAGGTCTAAGTATAATTTCATTGTCTGACTCCCTTTTCTCCTCTGTCAGCTAAGCAACTTTCACCAATGGTGGAAAAATTTAATTCGGGTGATGGCTTTAGATCCATATTTTTAATCATTAATTATTGTTATTATTTCTTCAATGATAAAGGTTATGCCAGATCTATACATTCTCAAGGAGAGCTTGATCTCATCTAGACTTGATTCTAGATCGATAGATTTACTCATAAATTAGCGGTCTGTTTAGGCATTTTATGCAATTAGATATCTACGAGATGAGCGTACCGCTTCTGCATCAAGCTGTATTTCTTGTTTTAATTAATAAAGATAATAAAATACAATAAACTTGACGTTGAAGCCAATTTAGATCAAGAGAGATATTATACATTTTTTTTTCAATATCGTTAGATCCTTGTGCAAGAGTAGACCTAATATGTGACACGTTGTCTCTCTTGTTTTCCTTACTTATCTAAGCGTTATACTTTTAGCATCTCTGTGTATTTTACTGGTCAGCGGTTGCTATTTCTTTCAGCTTTGTGTATTTTCTTCGACGTTTTACTGGGTTATTAACGGGTTGGCGAATCAACAAGAAAAAACAAACAAACAAACAAACAAACAAACAAACAAACAAACAAACAAACAAACAAACAAACAACAACAACAACA
>JAOYNN010252743.1:306-10418 GCA_025770095.1 Goniobranchus kuniei
ACACATACACACACAAGCACACACACATACAGTTAAATACACAAGCGCTCGAAAAAAGTACTTTTGTATGAAAAGGAAAAAGTAAAGTGAGGATTTTAAGAATATAAAACACTTTTTTGACATGAGAAAGAAATATTTGTTATTTCCAAAATAGGAACATTGTTTTGTTTACATCGAAGATATACACACAAACACATACACTGAGACATTAAATCACACTCCCAGTCAGACTCAGACCACAAACTCTAAACATAACAAAAGCCACCCTCCGCAATATAAAGCTAAAAAGGATTGATGGATAGATCACTAAAATAATAACGATGACAATGTGACAAAAATGTGGCAGGTAAAGTGGTTTGGTCATCTGATGAAAATGTCACCAAACTCATGACCCCAAAGAACATACAACGAAAGGCACTCTGAGAAACGGAAGAGAAGAAAACCAAGATAGAGATGGTGCGACGACATCAGAACCATAATAAAACAACAAGACATAACAAGGAGAGACGCAACAATACAATCCTACAACAGGACGTTACATTTCCGTCGACACCAGCATGATACAAGAGGAAGCTTAAGTAAAGTAAGTAATGTGACAAAAGCTGCGCTCAAGTTAACCTTTTTGTTCTAGGCAGAAAACATCTTTTATAATGCTCTGACTTTGTTGGTATTGAAAGTCTGCCGGACCTTAATTTAGACAAATGAATTATAGAATAAAGAAGATGTGTTGGATCATTAATAATATGATAGAGTTTAGTAATAGTGACTTTTTCAAAAGAAAGCTGGGGCTGATTACATCGACATGGAGAGAGTCCATTTGTGTCTATACTGCTCTCATTATGTTCTTCTATATTGTTTTCTTGTATCGTAAACAAATTGTTGTAAAAGACCAAGACAAATTTCCATTCATTCTGTATATGATGGGCGAATAAAGATTATCTAGTCTTCACCTATATTATCTTCAATGCCAAGATAGGAGATGAGAGGGTAGAGGATGTTGTAGGACCTTGGAGTATAGGAAACGTGGGAGTAAGCTGATTGAATGGTGTCAAATGACCGACCTCATAATCAATAATACCTGGTGTCAAAACCACCCGAGACGGCAGCGGACACGGAAGAGTCTAGGGGATAGCACAGAAACAAAATTGATTTCACACTCATCCAGAAAATATTAAGAAAAGTTACCTGAAAACATCAAAATCATTGCTAGGGGCAGATTGGGGCACAGATCGTGTGCCAGTCATGGGCAAAGTGCAAATAAAACTTTAAAAATCTGAAAGTGACAAAATACTTCCAAAACTCCAAATTCAGTTACAAAATGAGGTAAAGAAATTAAAAGACGAAACTAATGTCGCTGTGCGAAACAAATATGTGCCTCTAAACCACATTACGGAAGTAGAACAACTATGGACAAAAATGGAAGAAACACTGAGTGAAGTCCGAATTCGATATGTGTGTGCTGTCCCAATTCTATATGCGTGTGCTGTCCCAATTCTATATGTGTGCCCAGTCCCAATTCTATACGTGTCCACAGTCCCAATTATATATGTGTGCGCGGTCCCAATTCTATATGTGTGTGCGTTCCCAATTCTATATGTGTGCGCGGTCCCAATTCTATATGTGTCCGCAGTCCCAATATTATATGTGTGTGCGGTACCAATTTATATATGTGTGTGATGTCCCAATTGTATATGTGTGTGCTGTTCCAATTGTATATGTGTGTGCTGTCCCAATTCTATATGTGTCCGCAGTCCCAATTGTACATGTGTGTGCTGTTCCAATTCTATATGTGTGTGCTGTTCCAATTGTATATGTGTCCACAGTCCCAATTCTATATGTGTGTGCTGTTCCTAATCTATAGGTGTGTGCTGTTCCAATTCTATATATGTGAGCTGCCCCAATTCTATATGTCGTGTGCTCAGTCCCAATTCTGCGTGATCCCAAGATTGCACGCCATTGGACGCCCAAAAGGTATCCTCGGCAAAGAATACGCTTTTGTAACGATTACCAAACCCTATGTATGTGGTCACCTCGGGATGTACATAAACAATTACCAAAGCCAATGTATGTGGTCCCTTCGCGGTGCACATGAACAATTACCAACACTTATGTATGTGGTCCCCTCGAGGTGTACATAAGCAATTACAAGGGCCTATGTAAGTGGTCCACTTGCGGCGTACATAAACAATTACCAAAACCTATGTATGTGGTCCCCTCGCCGTGTACATAAACAACTGTCAAAGCCTATGTATATGATCCCCTCACGGTGTACATAAACAATTGTCAAATCCTTTGTATGTGATCCCCTCGCGGTGTACATCAACAATTACCAAAGCTTTTGTATGTGATCCCCTTGCGGTGTACATAACGATTACCAAAGCCTATATATGTGGTCCCCTCGCGGTGTAGACAAAAAGTTACCAAAGCTTTGTATGTGGTCCCATCGCCGTGTACATAGACAATTACCAAAGCCCTTGTATGTGATCCCCTCGCAGTGTACATAAACAATTACCAAAGCCTATGTTTGAGAACCCCTCGCGGTGTACATCAACAATTACCAAAGCCTATGTATGTGATCACCTCGCGGTGTACATAAACAATTACCAAAGCCTATGTATATGATCCCCTCGCGGTTTACATAAACAATCACCAAAGACTTTGTATGTGATCCCCTCGCGGTGTACATAAACAAGTCACGAAGCAACTGTATGTGATCCCCTCGCAGTGTACATCAACAATTACCAAAGCTTTTGTATGTGATCCCCTCGCGGTGTACATAAACAATGACCAAAGCCTCTGCATGTGATCCCTTCGCCGTGTACATAAACAATTACCAAAGCCTATGTATAGGATTCCCTCACGGTGTACAGAAACAATTGTCAAAGCCTTTGTATGTGATTCCCTCACTGTGTACATACACAATTACCAAAGCCTTTCTATCTGGTCCCCTCCCAGTGTACATAAACAATTGTCAAAGCCTTTGTATGTGATCCCCTCGCGGTGTACATAAACAATTGTCAAAGCCGTTGTATGTGGTCCCCTCGCGATGTACATAAACAATTGTCAAAGCCTTCATATGTGGTCCCCTAGCGTTGTACATATACAATTGTCAAAGCTTTTGTATGTGATCCCCTCGCCGTGTACATAAACAATTACCAAAGCCTATGTATGTGATCCCATCACGGTGTACATAAACAATTACCAAAGCCTTTGTATGTGATACCCTCGTGGTGTACATAAACAATTACCAAAGCCTCTGTATGTGATCACCTCGCGGTGTACATAAACAATTACGAAAGCCTATGTATGTGATCACCTCGCGGTGTACATAAACAATTACCAACGCCTTTGTATTTGATCCCCTCGCGGTGTACATAAACAATTACCAAAGTCTTTGTATGTGATCCCATCGCGGTGTACATAAACAATTACCAAAGCCTTTGTATGTGATCCCCTCGCGGTGTACATACACAATTACCAAAGTCTTTGTATGTGATCCCCTGGCGGTGTACATAAACAATTGTCAAGTCCTTTGTATGTGATCACCTCGCGGTGTACATAAACAATTGTCAAAGCCTTTGTATGTGATCCCCTCGCAGTGTACATAAACAATTACCAAAGTCTTTGTATGTGATCCCCTGGCGGTGTACATAAACAATTGTCAAAGCCTATGTATGTGATCCCCTCGCGGTGTACATAAACAATTACCAAAGCCTATGTATGTGATCCCCTCGCCGTGTACATAAACAATTCTCAAAGCTTTGTATGTGGTCCCCTCGTGTTGTACATAAACAATTGTCAAAGCCTTTGTATGTGGTCCCCTCGCGGTGTACATAAACAATTGTCAAAGCCTTTGTATGTGACCCCCTCGTGGTGTAGATAAACAGTTACCTAAGCCTGTGTATGTCGTCCCCTTGCGGTGTACATAAACAATTACCAAAGCCTATATATGTGATCTCCTCGCGGTGTACATAAACAATTACCAAAGCCTATGTATGTGATCCCCTCGCGGTGTACATAAACAATTTTCAAAGCCTTTGTATGTGATCCCTTCGCGGTGTACATAAACAATTTTCAAAGCTTTGTATGTGGTCCCCTCGCGTTGTACATAAACAATTGTCAAAGCCTTTGTATTTGTTCCCCTCGCAGTGTACATAAACAATTGTCAAAGCCTTTGTACATGATCCCCTCGTGGTGTAGATAAACAGTTACCTAAGCCTATGTATGTCGTCCCCTTGCGGTGTACATAAACAATTACCAAAGCCTATGTATGTGATTCCCTCGCCGTGTACATAAACAACTCACAAAGCATATGTATGTGATCCCCTCACGGTGTACATAAACAATTGTCAAATCCTTTGTATATGATCCCCTTGTGGTGTACATAAACAATTACCAAAGCCTTTGTATGTGATCCCCTCGCGGTGTACATGAACAATTACCGAAGCCTTTGTATGTGATCCCTACGGGGTGTACATAAACAATTACCGAAGCCTTTGTATGTGATCCCCTCGCGGTGTACATAAACAATTACCAAAGCCTTTGTATGTGATCCCCTCGCGGTGTACATAAACAATTACCGAAGCCTTTGTATGTGATCCCTACGGGGTGTACATAAAGAATTGTCAATGCCTTTGTATGTGGTCCCCTCACCGTGTACATAAACAATTACCAAAGCCTTTCTATGTGGTCCCCTCGCGGTGTAAATAAAGAATTGTCAAATCCTTTGTATGTGGTCCCCTTGCGGTGTACATAAAGAATTACCAAAGCATTTGTATGTAATTACTTCCTGGCGTTCATAAATATTGCCAAAGACTTTGTATGTGATCACCTCCTGGCGTACAGGTGTATCACTTGTGGTAGCAATGTTTCAATGTTTCGAAGATGGTTTGGGTAGTGCTCCCAAAGAAATAATGTGTCATCTTTCCATCGCTCTAAATGACGCTGTCTCATATTTGCGAACTTGGTTTCATCTCCACTGTTTTTAAGGATGAATTTCGATATCATCTCGCTCTCTATACAATATTCTATGATCAGATCATCAGTTTCTGCGATGACGTAGCGTGTTGATTCGCTGTATGTGTTGAATAACAGCTTGAGAAACTTTTTGTTCCGACCCGGCTGTGTAATATGGTGTGCTGTGTCCCAATCAATTTTGTTAAAAATCTGTCATTGGATTTTATCACAGTCCACTTGCAAACTGGCAGTCTTTTTGGAGAGCTGAGTACTTGTCTCGTGATCTTGACTGCTTTGTTCAATTTCGACAGTCCGTCTTGCTTTATGTGTGTTCATCTTGCTCTCACAATCCGATGTGTCGCAAGTGGTCACTATTCTGGACTTGTCACTGCTGGATTGTTACTCACATGTGTGGTGATTGAATCTGTTTGACACATGTCTTCACCCTGGCTGGTTGTTTTGGTTGAAAGGTCGGTGGGTGTTGTTTTCTGTGCTACTGAACTATTAACTGACTGAAATGCAGAATCCATTGGGTCCTGAGTATTGAGGGTTTTGTTTCAGCCTGGTTATTTTCCATGTCAGAATCTTTATTCTCTGTTAGGTTAGGCTCTGTATGTATGTTGTTTTGTCAGCCGTTCTTCTTTCCTGATGTTGTTGAATTCTTTCTGAGTCTCTTTTCAACTGGCTTGGTGACTTTCGGCAGTAGCTGGTGGGGGTCAAATGGAAAGGAATCGGCGACGCGTTCGCCGTGTCGGCCATTGAGGTTTCAAATCGTAGGACAAGGGTTGTTTGACGTTCACTTTGATTACCAGCTATTTTGTAAGACGTAAGCTCTGATTCCTCAAGAATAGCATTCAGCAGATGTTCCAGCTTTGTCAGGAATCCGTTAACTGGCATAATGTTGTCGTTAATTCAAAAAATCCGTAGAAATCGAGATGAAAAGCGAGAGCTCGCTAACCTACGTCCGTCCCCATAGCTTCGCACCGGAAGTCCAAGTGAGAGAGGGTATTAGAGATTGTGAGTGTATGACTGATTGAGTGAGGGTGTTAGAAATTTTATGTGGATGAGTGAGAGAGTGGGTGTATAAGAGATTGTGCATGTATGAGTGAGTGAAAGTGTCAGTTAATGTGTGTATTGGTGAATGAGTCTTATAGTTTTGTGTGCGAGTGAGTGAATGTTTTAAAGATTATGTGTGTGTGAATGAGTGAGTGAGTGTATTAGGGATTGAGTGTGTATGAGTGAGTGTATTAGAGATTGTGTGTGTATGAGTGTGTCAGTGAGTTTATTATAGATTGTGTGTGGATGAGTATGTGAGTGTATTATAGATTGTGTATAGATGAGTGAGTGAATGAGAGCATGAGAGATTTTTATGTTTGTGAGTGAATGAGTGTATTAGAGATTTTGTGTGTATGAGTGAATGGGTGAGTGTATGAGAGATTTTGTGTGTATGAGTAAAAAGTGTTTTAATCAATTTAGCTTTTATATAGCGCTAAATCCGCTAAATGTGCTCAAAGCACTTTACAAGTGTTCCCCGACAGGCCTTTTCCAACCAAATATCTCCGTGTGGAGTATACAGAGATACAGCCATTTTACAGGCGTACTTGCTCTAGCATACTGAAAAGATCTTCCTCTGCCTATGGTCGGGTACTCAATAACACCTGAGTGGGGTGAGGAAATGTATGTAAATACCCTTTTTCAAGGACTAAACAGCACCACTGCCCGGCCCGGCCTCGAACTCGAACCCCACGGTTACAAGTCCAGTGCACTGACCTCACAGCCACGCTGCCGCACATGCCACACTTACTATTGAGTAAGTGTATGAGAGATTTTTGTGTGTATGAATGAGTGAATGTATTAGAAATTTTGTGTGTAGTAGTGAATGAGCCATTGAATGTATCAGAGATTTTCTGGGTATGAGTCAGTGGTAGGATCATTGTGATTGTCTGTGAGTAGGTAAGTGAAGGTGATAGAGATTGTGTCTGTTGTGTAAATGAGTGTGATGGACTCTGTGTACTAGTGAGTTGGTGAGTTTGAAATAGATTGCTTGTTTGCATGAGAGGGGTGTGTATGTGTATGGGGGAGGGGGGGTATTACTAGAGGCTGTGTTTATGAGCAAATGTAAATAATTAGAATGTGAGAATATTCATAATCATGTACTTGTTTATTACATAGTTACAGTTTCAAAAATTCCCTTTTTTCCCCTTTTTTGTTGTTGTACATTTTTGTCGAGAAGTTTAGAACATAAATACATATTATGTGCCACGTCATCTTCAACCCTTTTGAGGGATTTAATAAAGACCTAAGCCTGATAAGATGTCACTGTTACAGTATCTTTACAAAAAAAGAAAATGGAACTGAATTATACAGTTTAGTCGCTAAGCTTTGATATTAAATTTTAGAAGTAAATTTATGTCCTACTAAATACTTTCTTATGTAAAACTTTACCATTTTCATCAGTTTTTCGCTGTACATAACATAATGTGGTGCTTGAATGCGTTCTTTATTTTATTTTTGAAAATTTGGCAAATTTAATTGGACTTTGTCCTGGATTCTGCATTAGACCCCACCTGTAGTGCATTGTTGTTTTTTTCCTTAGACAAGAAAATGTACCCTGACATGCCCACTTGGACAACACAGATGACTCCTGTTGCATCAAATGTAAACCAAATGACTTGATTTACTTCACTTAACACTTGGTACCTTACGGCTAATCTAGGCTGATATGCCTTTGCTTTCTCTATGAAGAATTGGAGTACCAAGGAATCATACTGTATGACACTTTAGTAGTATCGAACAAACTATCCCAGTAAAAAACCATTGTTAAGAAAAAACTAGTATGAAATTTACTTACTTTGCCACAATTGAAAAAAGCTTAAAGTATATGATGATAAAAGTTGATTTTGAAATAAATTCAAACTTGTGTATAAGGAAACATACAAGATAAGTAGATAAGAAGAACATTTCTGTAGCGCCTTGTGTTGAAACCTCAAGGCACTTTACAAGCAATAGATGTAAAATGTAAAAATATAAGATTCAACAGTATACAAAATTTATCATCAATTAGTAAACATTAACACGAAACATGAACTCCATGAAGAAGAGAAGTGTGACATTTATTTATATTTTGGTACCACTTCTATGATAGAAGGTATGTCTTGAGAAGATGAGTCTTAAGAAGCTTCTTGAAGACTTCAAAGCTTATTGCAAACCTCACAGACAGAGGCAAGGCATTCCATGTCTGTGGACCAATCTTTCCCAAATTCTACCTCCAAAACTTTTCAATGTGGTGTATGGAACTAACAATAATTTTGAATTTTGAGGTCTAAGCGCATGAGGTGACTTATATGGTAAGAGCAGATCCTGAATGTAAACTGAGGCGGTAGGCTCCAAGGCTTTGATACTGCCATTGAATTGTATGATCCACTGTGGTTTTGTCATACAAATTATAACTTGGAATTGTGAAAATAAAGTTTCTAAAAAATATTATATTTGTTCTTAAATTCATTTTTCAGGAAAAGCAGGAAGGATGGTGGCTATTTGTAGCAGATAGAAAACATCACTTACTCATCACCGCACCAGTTCATGTTTGCACTCTCAAAACACAAGAGACAGTAAGTCGAATACTCAAAAAATGTATTGAGTAACTTCACTCTACTCATTTTACCATTTATGTCTTTTCTCCCCTAGGTCTTCTTACACAACTTTCCTGTTTGAGTTGGCTGTATCATGAAAAACATTTGATATAAATATTTTTGTAAAGAGAAAAACCACACAACTCAAGTTAAGCCATTACCTAATAAATGATCAGGGGGTGCTATAACTAAATGGTAGATGTTAAGCCTGCAGTCTGAGAACTATGGACACATGCATTTTTTTCTTATGCGAGAACATTTACCCCTGTTGCTTCACTCGACTCAGGTGAAAATGGGTACAGCTTGGTGAAAATGGGTACAGCTTGGTGAAAATGGATACAGCTTAGGCTGGAAAAAGATTCAGCAATAGATTAGCATCCTATTCAGAGAGTGATGGATAATCTCTGGCCCAAAGAGCCGATTCAGCTGGAAAGGACTAATACTTTTAACAAATGATCTGCTTTGGTCATCCATAATTGTGATAAAATGAATGAAGGGTATGGAGACAGATTATATCCCACAATTTCTTTAAGTTGGAAGAAAAATGTTCATGTATTTAGTTTAACAAGTGTAAACATTTAATTGTAAAACAAAAAAGAAAAAAAAAGGAAGACGTACTACTGCCCCAGAGATATCACAAATGTCATTTCATCTCATCCAGGTCCAGCTAAAATTTTCAGCCCCGGGTAAACCTGGCCAATATCAGTTTGTAGTCATCCTTCGATCAGATTCCTACTTCATGGATTTTGATCAGTCTCAGTCAATAAAGGTGAGAACTTTTTCTCCTTTGAACAAAACTTTTGTCATGGTTATTTGGATGAGATGTTAACCCTCGAGCCGCTAGCCCGCGCGCCTCTGCATTGTCCCACCCAACTACCGTGCCTGCATAAGGTTGACCTCCGTATATGCGAGTGCCTGGGACAGTCGTCAGTCAGCTGATTTATTTTCATCCTCACTGCCGTGACTCAAGTTGACATCACTTCAAATGAGCCCGATCACATCTATTCAAGAATCTTATTCTAAGTTTGATCGTATGCCTTAACTTTTAGTACTTTATACATTTTTTTATTTACCATGGTGTTGTGTGTGTGTGTGTGTGTGTCTTTGAATTGTGTTAATGGGTATTTTTCATTATCTCTAGATCTAAATCTAATGCGGGGTTCTGAATTAGCCATCAGTCAATAACTCCAATTATCTTCTAAGTCGGCAAAAGGCAATAATGATGAAAACACACAATGTGTGTTCTTGAAGTCACGAATACAGTAACACAGCAACAGCACTGAACAATGACTAGCTGGGTGCTTGATCCCTCCCTCATTCACGTTTTCAAAGGCAAGTGTATCAGTAACAGGATGCCTAGTTGTCTATAAAACACACACACACACATGCACATAAGCACACACTCACACACATACTTTCATTCTATCAGGGATACAATAACCTTCATCACTCTGCAATCCTCTCCCCTCCCCCATCCACACTAACACAACGTCTTGGTATCGAATCTTGTCATTTCTGCCTCAT
>JAOYNN010252854.1:0-10418 GCA_025770095.1 Goniobranchus kuniei
TAATAATAATAATAATAATAATAATAATAATAATAATAATAATAATAATAATAATAATAATAAGAAGAAGAAGAAGAGATTACTTTTATAGCGCAAAGCGCTTTAAGATAACACCCATACATTCTCACCACAATCATACAATAATATCTTAAATGGTATAAAAATAATAGCGAACAAAATGCAACTACACCTATTTAATAGTGTGACACATCTACAAAGAAATAAAAAAAAAATCATAGAATTTTAAGACAAGTATATCTTTAAAAGATGGCTTGAGATAATTTTTAAACGAAACAATGTTGCTTGCCAATCTCAAAGAGGGTCATAGAGAATTCTAGACTGATGGTCCAGTTTTACTAAAACTGCTATTCCAAAAAGTTTAAATGTTTGTTTTCATTACAGCTAGTTACTAATAATTTAGAATTTTGCGGTCTTAAGCTTCTAGTGGGCATGTGCATACATTCTGTTAAACATTTTGAAAAATCATGTCAACTTTACCTGATTGATTTCAATTTTTTTCCCATGGATTTCAGGAGGGGTAGAAGTGTGGATGGACGCTAATTGTCAGAGGTCATGTGGTCTTGTCATTCATAGACATTGATTTGAATCATATCTTGGCCTCTTTTATTTGCAAGATCTATTTATGGGGAGCAGCCCATTAAGCACATGACATTGGCAATTTGACGTTTGCGGCCTATTGTCATGTATGCATTTGCACCTGAGTTGAGGGAGATAAGCAGAGTAGTGTGCCTTACCAAAAGACACAAAATCCTTGACTCATGATTATGGGCCAATTCAATTCTATCATGGCAAGACATGTTGAATGTTGATTGACTCCCAACTTGTGCTGAGCTACTGATGCCTTATATCACAAAGGATCTTGCCCTTCATACTTGAACTGGTATTGTCTGGAAAAGAGATTTTTTTGAAAATTTTGAATTTATAGAAAGCCATCTTTGAATTATTAGTACAGAAAATTGGCTCTTTTATAAAAATTGCTGTGTAAGATTGCATGTAATCTGTAAAATATGATTGCTTATTTATTTTTAGATTTGCTTGTAGATCTAGCATTGATCCGAAAACATTTTGTTCATGGTAAGAAGTGCAATAAGCTCTCTGATTCTATATTTTTATGTTTTCTGAGACTGCTGCTTCCTTAATCTAGAAATATCTGGATAAATCATGTTACACATGTATTTGGTGAAATGAAACAGTCCTTTAAAATAGAAATGATCTTAAGAGTTGATAGTCCTGCTTTTAGCATGGAAGCATTTGGAGATTTGCTGCTGATGCTTCTCATTCTATTGCTTATACTACTTTGATATTGATAATAATGAAGATAACAATTATGATATTATTATAATAATGATATCACTCTTCCTCTAACTGTAGATTGGCGTTGATTTTGCCTTGAAAGTCTTAAATTGGGATGCAGACACTCTCATCCGATTACAGTTATGGGATATTGCAGGTAAGGAGATTTATGATCAGAGATGGGCTCTGAGAAGACCAAATAGAGTCAATGAAGCCCTAAAACACCAAACAAACAAAATATTGGATTGGTGAAGAGGTACAGTTGGTGTGACATTACAGAAATATGCTCAAAATACCGAAAATTTTTATTGTTATTTCAGTTCATCCTTTACACATTTATCACACTCATTTTGTGTTGTTTTTGGGTGGTTTTTTTTGTAAGTTCTAAAATTGAATTCTAAATACCCTTGTACCACAGTTTAGAGATGAAAAATCATAATGTTTGCCTGCTTTCTGTATTAATTTTTTAGCGGCCATCAATTTTTCAGGTACAAAATCACAGCTATTTCAAGTCAGCTCTTTAATTCATTTAGTGATCTTGACAATATCACACTTTCTGTGAGGCTGTTCCAAAGTTGAACCGCTCTGATGCTGAAACTGTTTCCTCAAGTTCGACCTGGAGCTTAGTTGGAACAGTTTTTTGCTCTTACCCCTCCTCGTTCCTTCTTGAGTGGACATGTCAGACACCAATTTTATGACATTGCTACTTTTTGGTGATAAACTGAGAAAAGCATTTTATACATTTCAATCATATTGCCATGGGTTCTCCTAAATCTGAGTGTTGGCATTTTCAGTCTTTGCAGCCTTTCCTTGTATGGTAATTCTTTCATTCCTGGTATTTGTTTCCTTGCTCTCCTTTGGACTGCTTCTATTGGTTCAATATGTCTCATCCTATAGGAAGTCCAGACTGAAATTAAATAATCCAAGTGTGTGCGTACCATTGACTTATACAGTGGAATGAATGTTTCCTCATTTAGATGTTGGGATATTCTTCAGATCATTGCAAACATTGATGTTGCTTTTTTGACCTTTTCCCTTATATGTTTTTCAAAGCTTGGATCATCCTCAATTATCAATCCATTATCTTTCTCATCTGATATGGTTTGGAGGTGTTTTTCCATTAATGAATATTTGGAATTTGGGTCTGGACTGCATTTACCAATGTGCATATGTCTACACTTGTCAGGATAGAAATGCAAGAGCCATGTATTGCTCCAAGATCTGAGCTTATTTATATCCTTTTGCAACGCATTCAAATTTTCTTTTCTTGTAATGATGTTAAATATTTTTGTGTCATCTGCGAAAAGATAAACACTTGAGTTCACCAGATCAGGGACATCCTTGATGAAAATTACAAATGGCAGTGGTCCAATTACTGATCCCTGTAGAATTCCAGATGTTACATTGTGCCATGCTGAGGCCTCCCCGTTTACCAAGCCATATGCCTTTAGTTTACTTATAAGCCTTTTATGCAGCACTGTGTCGAAAGTGTTTTGGTAGTCCTTACAGATGCAGTCTATTGAATTTCCATCATCTAATGCTTCTGTCCACTCATCGCAGGAGTTGAAGAAAGTACTGTTGAGCGACCATCCATGAATCCATACTGCATTGTGGAAAATAAATGTATCTTTACGCCTGAAATAAAAATCAAAGCTACCCCTTAAGTGTAATTGTTCCATATAATTATCTTGCTCAGACATCCATATTTCTACTTTATGTATATATCTATACAAATATCTGGGTTAGGAAAAAACATTCTTAAAATTGTTTTTCAAATACAGAGAATATGAATGTCACTTTAAATTTTGTAAGGTACTGATTTTGCTTTCCACATTAATGTTATTGTCACCAAAGTAAGTTAATTTTTAGCGAAGTGGATAGGTGAACCCCGGACCAATGATAAGTTGTCGGACATCGTCATGCAGCTAAATCTGGACCAATGAGAAGCTGTCTGACCGACATGTCAGGGTAATTTTACAAAGATGAAACACAAAAATATGGCTGACCAACTCGGTTTGTCATTATTCTCAGCAAATCTAGAGATCTACATTTCTCCCAAAATCTTATTTTCTAAATCTTTTTTTTTGTGTGTTTTACATTAGACCATCGAGGAAAATACACTGGTACAGATCTAACACTTAAATTTTGTTTCTTTCAGCATATTTACATCTAAGGGGTACTTGATTGTCAGTTCATATTTAATTCATGTATTATTGTCAAAATTATGGTTTTGATAGGGTGGCCTTTGAATAAAAGAAAACAAAAGAAAGAAATACGCAAAAAACTATTTTCAGAAGCCTCAACAAAGCTGTGTATTTTCTATATTTTCAAAAAATAATGTTAGATGTGTTTAGTAAAGTAAGGTGGCGTTTTACTTACATGTAATTGCTTGTGTTATACAAATTTACATATATATGTGACAGATACTGATATTTAAAGACCCTGGGATCCACCTATCCTAAAACCTAGTATTTCACTAGACCCTGGGGTCCTCGAATCCTCAATCGTTAAGTAGACCCCCACCTATCCTATAACCCAGTATTTTGCTAGGTAGCTGGAGGTCCACCTATCCTCTATGGCAAAGTAGAACCCAGGGTCCACCTATCCTCTACGGCTAGGTAGATCCCAGGGTCTGCCTATCCTCAATGGCTAGGCCTACTTATCCTCTATGGCTAGGTAGACCCCTGGGTCTACTTCCTCTACCTTAAGAGATGAGGGGTAAGAGTGGAGAACATAAGACCTGGGTTTAGTTTTCAGGTCATATAAATTTCATTACACATTTCATTCAATTTGTTTTGATTCATTGTTACAAAAAAAAAACACCCAGTGAATTGTAATCTCTGGTTATGAGGCATTGATATGCTTCATTATTTAAACACTTTACTTTTTCTCAGGGCAAGAAAGATTTGGCAATATGACCAGGGTATACTACAAAGAGGCTGTCGGGGCCTGTGTTGTGTTTGATGTCACAAGAGCATCTACTTTTGAAGCTGTAACAAAGTGGAAAAATGACTTGGATAGTAAAGTTCAGCTCCCTGATGGATCATCAGTGCCATGTGTTTTATTAGCAAATAAGGTTTGTATGCTTATAATATGATAACAGCTGAAACAAAAAGGCTAAACAATCTCATTCATGCCAATTAATTGGTACATGAGGACGTTTAATCCATGGAGTGAGGTAAAAATGTAGATGGTGATTTTGAAAAAGAATCATTGGTTTACGTCAGTTTTTAAATTAAGTTAATTGCCATGAAACCTTAAGTTTGAACTTGAATTGATTTTGCACTAGAAGATCATTCTGTGCCTTAAAATTAAGGCCTAGAAATTTTGGATAAGGCTTTTTCTTAGATTCTTGGTTGCACTTTTAGGGCCATCCCTCACTTGTGTACGACTTAAATAAATTGAGGGGTGTATTAAGATTGAGAAGGACTTAGTGCATGTGGACAAAAAGGGGGGTAGAAAATCCAAGATGATTATTGGAGTGCACCATTCGGGCTGATACTGCCAAGTTAATGTCTTTTTTGTTTTTTGTCTGTCTGTAAAACCCTCCACTTCATGATCACTTATTTTTGAGGACAGAGATGACCTTTGTGGTCGAAAAGAGGCCTAAAAACAGAGACAAACCAACAAAACCGTTTATTATTATATTATTCTATGAATGTTTACTTTAACCCTTACATTTCGACCTTCGACTGAAGTTGAAGCTTCCGGTATGCACTCGTATTGCCATGTTTGACTATAGTCGAAAACGCTACTGATCTAAAACACAGAGCGAATGCAGAAAAATACAATGCCAACAATTATCAGGAGTAATTTCCCTTCCAATATTCAACATTTTTGTTAAGTTCTGTACCGTTCTTTGAACTGTTGACATTGGTTATGTCATGAATTCAGATCACAACAATATCATCAGTCATTGCAAATCAGATATTTGGGAAGGTGGAGGTGAAGTTAGTGACAGAAACATGATCAAGAAGTTTTGATTTAGCAGTTCTAGATCTAGATCTAGGGCGATAAGACTCTGATCTGATTATGATAATGAAAGACTTGAGCTTAAAGGTTGAGGAAGAAGGGCCACGGCAGTGAAACAACTGATGCAAGTCGGGAATATTTGACCTCATTTGTGTATCCAGATGCATGACAGTATTGATCTATCCTTCATAAGTTCTTTCCTGAAAATTTTGTAAAGTTATCTTGTGTTGTTCAGTAGATGTGATTTTTGTCCTTATCACAGTCTTTTTCTGGTAGGTCCTCTAAAAATGGTGGCAAAGGGCAGGCATGAGGTTCTAAAATGGTTGGCAACGTAAGGGTTAAATGCTTTTTGTCCTTTCTAGTAACTTCTCTTACTCTTCTGAAAACCTGTTTCTGCTACTCCTGTGCTCTCATGTAATAGCCCATTGGCATACTATTTCCTTGATAGGGTCTGTACTGCCCTTAAACTCCAAACAAACCAACATCTATCAAGCAACTTGGTAAATTTCTATTGCATCTATTGTGCACCTTGCAATTCGTACATCATACTACACTTATTGTCTGAGGCGACTCTAGCTTCTGACAGGTACTCGGGCTCACTTATATTTCTGGCATGTGACTCCACCAACCATCTTCATCTCCAACTTTTTCTATGAAATAACCCCACACAATCATCGGTACCGTTCATTATTTGCTTAATTAAGTAAAACACATGACCGTGCAAAGACACACAATGCATGCGTCCGGCAGCAGGAATATGTCCTGACTTTCACAAGGCGCACTAGGGCCTAGTTTATAGTGAGTGATATTCATAATGAGACATGTTCATATACTACAATTTATTGGTTCCCCTTGCGCATGGCCCGACCTGGCCTGTTTTTTTCAATGGTCTCAACAATTGAAAGGATGGGCGATGGATGCCTTGAATAGCACTGAAGCCCCTTTAAAACTCGGGCTCTGAGGAAAGGAAAGAGCCTGACCTACAATGTATATGAGACTGTTGTGTATATTCCAAAACAGTGATGACTGTGTCATATTGTATATTTATTACTCTGCATGTGGTTGACTATTTGAAGGTTTAAAGGGGCTGATTTTGATTCATTTTGATTGTGGGGGATCTCTTTTGGGATAAATGGTTTGAGAGGGATTTTTCTTGATTTTGGGACCCCCGCAGTCACCACTGCATATTGTTAACTATGATATCAGACTCATGAATTAATTTGTAAACCAGAGGCAACTGACTGTCAAGGGTGCTTCATTCATTTACGATCAAACTCATTGAAAAATTCATGTACTTCAGATCTATAAAAATTATATTTATTGTTGCAGTGTGATCAAGCTAAGGAAGGTTTAGTCAATAACACGTCACAGATGGATGACTTTTGTAAGGAGAAAGGCTTTATAGGCTGGTATGAAACATCAGCAAAAGAGAATATCAACATAGATGAAGCAGCCCGATTCCTGGTGACTAAGGTAATAATATACAATTTATTTTTAAAATTGGCCAGTCATTTCTTAATCTCCAGGCTTGGATGCTCTGCCAAATTCCATAATCCTTGTAGATGTAATGTTTACTGTTTAGTAAGGTTTACAAATTTTAATAATTTATAAAATACTTGTGATATTCAACATTCAGAGTCTTTCCTGGACTTCAACAACAAAATTTTAGTACAGGTGAGAGAGATTTCGATTGATTGCTGTTGATATGAACAGATGTCACTCTGAAGCTGTCACTTTCTTCATTGATGTGTAGTTCCATTGTTGCATTTTTGCTGGCATATTCTGTATATTCTCTGTGCTTTTCAGGATCCCAATAACTCCTGGTGATGTAGAGAGTAAGAGAAGCTTTATGCTCAATTTCATGTAGAGTAAGAGTTGTGCTAAACTTTCTGGATGCAAAGGCATTGTTTGGGTTGGGAGGAAGGTGGGGCTTGCCGCGATTGGACATAATATTCAGAAAATAAGGATGTCTGAATAGTCAGTCAAACATGCATATAAAAAGACAAAATGAATTATACATGTAAATAGTGTAGATGCAATACAAAGATGGATCTAAATCAACTCAACTCATGGATACAATTTTATGACAAGGATGATTATTTCATTTCAGTGCTTCCGATCTCGACATACACAGCATGAACATGTACACATTGTCACAACTTCAGATATCACTGATTGTTGAAATTTACTTCATGAATTATAAGTAAGGTCTGTCACTTGACCCAGGTGAAATGGGTACATGTTTGGCTGGAAAAGTACTCTACAATAGACAAGCATCTTATTCAGAGAGTGATGGATAAAATCTGTTACTGTCTGCTTCATGCTATAAGAAACTGTGATAAGCTCGTCCAAATGAGCCGATTCGGCTCCAAAAGACCAATAATGTATAGATAATATACACACAACGCACGGTGCAGCTGAAAAAAAAGTGGTGGGAGGGTGTAAGTGAGAGCTGAAAACAGTTCACTCAAAACATCTCATGCTAGGCCAAGGCAACTACGTCACAAATAGAATAGCTAGCAGGACTGCAGCGCAGTCCCAGCCAGCGTAAACTAAAGGCCTGTTTGTATCAGCCTTGGCAGTAAGTAGGCCATAGTACGTGTTGCGCTACATCGTGGTTAGTCAGCCTATTCTGTCTGTGGGAACTAAGCGTTACGGCTTAAGCCCTGACCAATAAAATTTCATTTCCCAGGCAGATGGAGTGATTGATTGGATAAAGCAAGAGCTATAAACAATAAATACATAACACTTGTGATCGATAGGATGGAGTGACTGGCAGACCCTATTTAGCTTGCCTCGTTTTGATTTTAGTTGGTACTGTTGGTGGTGCAGAATTCAAGGTGGGGCTGAAGTTGCAAGCATCACCCCAGCCGACACCTCTGACTGCACGCAGACTAAGCGCGAACCTCTTAGTTGCTCGCGAGGCCTCGCTGGGTCAACTTGACCCCAGGTTACTGGCCGGTCAAACCTGTTGCTTCGTGAGCATAACTCTTCAGGGCCTGATAAGACTATTTTAGATCATGCATTCTTCTGCAAATTTAATGCCAGTTCTAGTGACTGAGAACAACTTTGATAAACCCCTGATGTTTGGAGGGGGATATTTTTCCTACCTGTGAAGAAATTAATGCCATGGGATTAATTGTACATTCTTTATAAAGCTTTGAACTATGAGAGGGTTCACAGAGTGCTAATTGCTTAATTTAAACATTGAAAAGCTCGAACACCAGACCACCGAATAAAATTATTTCTTTGTGGGCAGTTAAGGGAACAAAACTTTACACATTTCTCTTTCCCAATTCATCCTTTTCTCCCATATTATTTTAATACAAAATAACATTGTAACTGTCTGTCACTCAATTTGTGAACGATGCATAAAATAAACACGATTGTTTTCAATGCATTTTTACCTTTATTATGATGAATTTAATTGAAAAAAAAGCAGGATTTGTGTATAAAATCTGACAGTTGAGAATGAATTTTATATTCTCCACCTCATTTCGAATTCCATGTACTCTCCTCTCTATCTCTGCTATAAATTGATGGCATGACTCTGTACCTTGTTCGCCCATTAACCCAAGCCCAAACTGATATGTATCGATCATTCCATATGACGCATGAAATATTGCCAGAGGACAGATGATTTGATTCTCCGCGGTTCTTCATTTTTTTTTTAGCTCCTTAGGAAATCCCAAGGCTAATGTTTGTTCTTTTTCATACAAATTATGATGAAAAATGTGACGCTGGTGTAGAATCAATCCATGACAATTACATGCCTCTTGTTTGCGGAGTTACCCATATGAAAGAGGCGCACGACAATATTTCCTGTAGCTCCGAGCTCTGTGTGGGCGTTATTTTCCTTGCCGGTGTATATTTCTGAGCTGATAATGTATCCAGTATCCCCCTCACACAGCATAAAAGCCTTGATGCCAAATTTTACTGGTATACTTTCATGTATTGCATTATCAAGAGCCGATTTTTTGTAGGGATCATCTCCTCATCTAAACTCAAATACTGCTTCGGCTTGTAATAGTGTAATGATTTGGCCATGATGTCATTTAGTAAAGGCTTAGTTTTGTATAGTTTGTCCTGTTTTCAATATTTGGATCTCCTTCATTGACTATGTGAAGAAATGACCATATCGCAGGGAATCTGTCTCGCGAAATAACATCTCGGAAACCAGATGTGTATGAAATAAGTTTTTTTTTCTCTGATTGCCAGTACTCGCGCAGCTGCGGTTTTATTACTGTGGTCTCCATCTGTAACGTCACCCCTAAAAAGGCTTTTGCTTCTGCAATTGTCAGTTCCTTGAAATTCTTGGCGTAGTAACTGTTAGGTTTTGCTTCCTTGACTTGTGAAGCGCGTCTGTTTGTTTCAGTTACTAGAAGTTGTCAAAGGCCCCGTCAAGAAATAGGCCTACAAATTCACTAGGGCTAGTTTCTTCATTGAAGTGGGCTGGCATGTTTTTGGGACCACATTCAGTATGATTGAATGATTTATCATTGAGATCAAATTGGCATATCAACTCCATCACCAACAGCAGTAATGCATTGAGGGCCAGGCCCCCTTCCCCTCGACGGACCGGGTGTGTTGACGTTCGGTTCATCTAGATCAACCGCCTGTTCATCAATAGTATCCACGTCAGAATCCTCTGATACTGACTCTAGATCACTATCATCATACCCTGATGCATCCAGTTCTTCATCTGAAGATTGATTCAGATGATTTATGGCTTCTTGAACAGTTAGTGATCACACTTGAGACCGTTTCAAAGTGCTGGGCTCTTCCGGGGCACTGCACGAACACTTCATCATCTAAAATTAATAATAAATAATAATAAAGGGTTTTACATAGCGCATATTCCCAATACTGAGCTCTATGCACTTTACAACATCTAGGGACAGTAAAAATGTGGCAACATACATATAATATTGAAAGTATATATATAATAAACATAACCCTACAAGACATTCCCAAGTATAATATATTACAACAAGACCTGAAGAATCTCAGAGTGGAGCAGAAAGTGGCTACTAAAATTTCACCCTCAAAAATCCCAACAGATGCATATTGGCAAGCATGACCCTGCCCCAGACTTCAAATACATCATACTGGGAAATGTTCTAGATCAGGTG